>CAUYLG010022404.1:0-262475 GCA_963573385.1 Cacajao melanocephalus | reverse complement strand
GAGAATCACTTGAACTCGAGAGGTGGAGGTTGCAGTGAGCCTAGATCGCGCCGTTGTACTCCAGCCTGGATGATGAGCAAAATGTCTCAAAAAAAAGAAAATTAATATGTATGTAAATTTTAAAGTTTTACCCCAATTATATGAATAATAGAAAAGTCCACCAAGATTAGGTCGAATATATTCTATCTTGTTATTAAGTGTTTTATGGAAGGTATGAAAATAAAAGACAGAACCCTATAAAAATATAAAATTTTCTTGGCTCCTAGTACTGGCCAGGAAAATACAATTTAATTTATAATCTGAATTTTAGTCAGAGCATGTGGTAAGAGGCTTTTTATGTGTAGCTGTGCACTACAACTAGAGATGAGAAAAACATAATTTTTTTTAAAAAAATTATTCCTTTAAAAAAAATAAATTTCTTGACATCCAGTTCTAATCATGTCTGAGTAGCTGGTATTGGACTCACCTTTCTGATGTAAACAACAATAGAAGCTAGACAAATTATTATGTACAATGGAAACATGCAACACTGGATTGCTTTCCTTCAGAAAAAGGAAGCACATGGTCACCCTCGCATTCATCCCAGCACTGAGAGATGGAGCCCAAAGAGAGAGCAGCAGTGTCTCTGGGCAGAAGAAACAAAGATCAGAGCTCAGGCCTGCTAACACAGCTGTGTTTGGAGGCTGAAGGTCACGTAGAGGAAGGAGCTACAGAAAAGGAGCCCTCGGAAATTGCATTAAAATTTCTGTCAGCTATTCAGCTCACTATTAAGGTCTGTATTTGCAGGGCAAGACTTCAGAAGGTCTAGCAGATGATAGTTTTTTGGAGGCTGAGAGCTGAACAGAGATTTCAGAGGTTAACAATAATGGAAATATGCAAGAGGTTAGGCTTATTCTAATGTAGAATGTGTAAACCTTCGTGAATGCCTAGGTATTCATGGAGACCCTAGAAAGCCCACATCCTAGGATTATGGACCATGAATTACCAGTGTTACACAGTAGGAGTGAGGGCTAAATTTATTTATTTATTTATCTTATAATACCGTTTATTTAACTTCAAAAATATTTCAACATTCTACACATACAAAAAATAACAAATAACAAACTAACAAATTGTGTTTAAGTGCAGAAGATTCTTGACCTTCACTGATGCAGTGGATCTTCGCTTCGCCCACAATGAAGAGTTCTACAGTTTATTTAAAAACAAACAGTTTAAAAACGACCGCACTTAACTAAAACAAAACAAAACAAAATAACTTCTCATGCCAGCTGACCCCCTTTGTCCACAGCTACGATGGCAGCAGAATGCTGTGTCACTTATGTCACTATATGCAGAAACAAGACAACCTGGAGCTAAATGAATTTCCACTGCAAAGTCAACAGGCCTCAGCCTCACATGCACGCCCTGAGCTACAGCCCCTGCAAAAGGCATCTGCTCCACAGCCTCAACGCCAAGCAAGGAGCATCAAGAGTTTGTCTCGTTTGTTTCGTTCGTTTTACAAACTATTGATATATACAGTTGATAACTCAGGATTTCTAGCCAATAACCATATAGTTAACACCACTTTACCGAAAAAAAAAAAAAAAAGCCAGAAACAGAAACATGTTCAGATGCCTTGTCACATCGACAGCAAAGTGCACAGAGGGAGGAGAACATGAGAGTGCCTTTTCATTTTAAAAATGTTTGTGTGGGGTCGACCACTGAGGAGAAGCTGGCGGTGAGCCCCGGCAGCAGTTCTTCGGTCCATCAGTACTGCACTGCAGGAATGGCCGATTTGGGATCCCTGCTGGCCAGTCTGTGTCAGTGGTCTGGGATAAGTTATCCCAGTGGAGGCTCTGAAAGATCTGGTGGATAAGCTTCAAGTGTTAACTGGCAATGAGGGCCGCGTGTCTGTGGAAAATATCAACGAGCTGTTGCATTCTGCCCACAAATAATCCAGCTTTGACATCATTTTGTCGGGTTTAGTCCTGGGAAGCACCACTCTGTGCATTGCTTAGAGTTTGGCTGAAATCGCCTGGATCCTTCAGCCTGGTGGATGTCTTTTTCTGAAAGAACCAGTAGAGACAGCTGCAGATAACAATAGCAAAGTGAAGACAACATCTAAGCTGTGTTCAGCCCTGAGTCCTTCTGGTCTTGTGGAAGTGAAAGAGCTGTGGTGGGAACCCTTAATCCCTGAGAGGGTAACAGTCTGTTCAAGAACACCTGGGTCATGAAAGTGACAGCCTGCTATTTGTTCAGATCACAGGCATAAAACCAAACTTTGAAGTGAGTTCTTCTAGTCAGCTTAAGCTTTCCATCACCAAGAAGTCATCTGCTTCAATGAGGCTTGCTGGGTACCCTGCTGCTGCCAAGCTGTGGATGCTCTCAGCCAATGATATGGAGGATGATAGCATGGATCTCATTGACTTAGATGAGCTGCTGGATCCAGAAGATTTGAAGAAGCCAGATCCGGTTTCCCTGTGGGCTGCTTCTTGTGGGAAAGGGAAAAAGAGGAAGATCTGCCAGAGCTGCACCTGTGGCCTTGCTGAAGAACTAGAAAAACAGAAGTCAAGGAAACAGACGAGCTCCCAACCCAAGTCAGCTTGTGGAAATGGCTACCTGGGCGATACTTTCCACTGTGCCAGCTGCCCCTACCTTAGGATGCCAGCCTTCAAACCTGGGGAAAAGGTGCTTCTGAGTGATAGCAATCTTCATGATGTCTAGGAGGGACCCAACATGGGACACATCTGCTCCTCTGGCCAATTCCTGTTTCTTAAATCCCACCACTGTGGCTCCTCCCACCTTCTCTGGATTTGTTCTCTGTTTGAGATCCATTTGCAAAATGGGTGCTTAGCAAACATAGTGAAGCTGGCTGAGGAGCACAGTGGTGTGTAGTGCTGCTGTGCATCAAAAGACCAAGGTATTATGGGGCCCAGTTACCGAGAATGGGCTGGGTTTCTTCACCTTGTGTTAAGAGAAGGGAGTGTGTCCTGAAGAAGCCCTTCTCCGGAGGTTAAAATGCTGACCAGAATACTCTTGAGCCCAGACATCCTTGAGCATCACTGTTGTGATAAAGCTCCAGGCCCCGACCCCTAGTCTAATCTCAGCAATGCTTCTACCTACTTGTCTTTCAAAGTTGTTAGTTTACTCCATTCTTTGTGACATTCTTTGCATCTCATGATCTCAGGGCACCAGAGGAGTCACTCACTAGTTGCCATGATGATATCCAATGTCCCTCTGCCCCCTTCCACCCCCAGCCCCATTTTACTGTAGCATTGCATCTGTGTCTTGTTGTCATTTCTGTTAACCTTCAGGTATTAAACTTGCTGCATATCTTGAAAATAAGTAAATAAATAAAATGTTTGGAAATATGTACAACTTCAGTACAGTTTCAGGGTGCTCTGGACACCCGTGGCTCTTTCATGTAAACTACTGACAATTTCTAGAGCACTTTGAGAGACTAAATTATGATCATGATCAAATTTTGTAATTAAACCTAATGAGGGCAATGGACACTTCTTAAACAGGAGATGTGTCAATTTCGGCATGTGAGGGCTAAATTTAAATAGATGCTACTAGAACAAGATTCAACATACAGAGAAGAATATAATCTAGAGCCCATCCACTGTGTCAATTACTGTATCCAGCATACAAAAAAAAAAAAAAAAATCACTGAACATGCAACAAAAAAAGAAAAAGGAAGAAACAACCAATCATGAGATAAGATAGTAAAAGAAGCAGACCCAGAGATGATTTAGATACAAGAGTTAGTGAACAAGGATTTCAAAATAATGATCATTAGTATGTTTAAAAAATTAGAGGGAAAGATGGATAACATGGATGAAAAGATGAAGTACTTTGGTAATTTGAATCTATGAATAGGAATCAAATGGACATTTTAGAAATGCAAGTTGAAATATCTGAAATTAAGGACTATTTGAATAGTTACAGCACCAGTCTAGTTTCAAAAATAGTCATAGAAAATATTCAAATGGAACACAGAAGGAAAAAACAATGGGAAAAAAAAGAACAAAGAGAGAGATGTGGGGCATAGGCAAAAGGTCTAACGTGTAATTAGCATTTAGAAAGAGAAGAGAAAGAGAAAGGATGTAAGTAATAGTTTTTTTTTTTTTTTTTTTTTTTTTTCCGTAGAGACAGGGTTTCACCGTGTTAGCCAGGCTGGTCTCGAACTCCTGGTCTCAAGTGATCCACCCACCTCGGCCTCCCAAAGTGCTGGTATTACAGGTGTGAGCCACTGTACCCGGCCAGATGTAATACTTGAAAAATAATGGCTGTGAGTTTTTCTAATCTAATAAAAGATAAAGTTCACAGACTCAAAAAGCTTCACACAGGATAATAAAAGCACACCTAATCACAGCACAATAAAACTTCTGAAAACTTAAGATAAAAAGAAAATGTCTTTTTATATATATATATATACAAAGTCTTGCTCTTGCCCAGGCTGGAGTGCAGTGGCAGGATCTTGGCTCACTGCAACCTCCACCTCCTGGGTTCAAGTGATTCTTGCGCTTCAGCTGCCTGAGTAGTTGGGAGTATATGCATGAGCCACCGTGCCTGCTTATTTTTTTTATTCTTAGCAGAGATGGGATTTTGTCTTGTTGGCCAGGCTGGTCTCGAACTCCTGAACTCAAGTGATCCGTCCTATTTGGCCTCCCAAAGTGCTGGGATTACGGGCATGAGCCACCACACCTGGCCCAAAAAGAAAATCTTAAAAGCAGCTGAGGCTGGGCTCAGTGGCTCATGCCCGTAATCCTAGCACTTTGGGAGGCTGAGGCGGGTGGATCACCTGAAGTCAAGAGTTCGAGACCAGCCTGGCCGACATGGGGAAACACTGTCTCTACTAAAAATACAAAAATCAGCTGATTGTGGTGACGGGCGCCTGTAATCCCAGCTACTTGGGAGGCTGAGGCAGGAGAATTGCTTGAACCCAAGAGTCAGTGGTTGCAGTGAACCACGATCATGCCACTGCACTCCAGCCTGGGTGATAGAGCAATAGTCTGTCAAAAAAAAAAAAAAAAAAAAAAAGCAGCTAGAGAAAAAAGCGATACAATTTCTCTTGAGGAACAACAATAAAGATGATAACTAATCTCTTCACAAAAAGCTGTGGACAGTGGAAGACAATAGAATAACATCTTTAAAATGCTGAAAGAAATACAAAGCTCAACAAAAACCGTGTCAACCTAGAATTCTGTTACCCTCCACTAAAAAAAACTTCAAATATGAAAGTGAAAAAATGTCCTCAGACAAGTAGGAACTGTGAAGTTGCACACCTAGTAGACTAACATAATAAGAAATCCTAAAGTAATTTATCAGATCAAAGGAAAATGATCCCATGTCATCATGTTGAGTAAATATGAAAGAAGATCATTCACTTTTTTTTTTTGAGCTGGAGTCTCACTCTGCCACCCACCCTGGAGTACAATGGCACGATCTTGGTTCACTGTAACCTCCACCTCCCGGGTTTGAGTGATTCTTCTGCCTCAGCCTCCCTAGTAGCTGGGATTATAGGCACCTGCCACCACACCTGGCTAATTTTTGTATTTTTAGTAAAGACAGTTTTACCATGTTGGACAGGCTGGTCTCAAACTCCTGACTTCAGGTGATCCATTTGCCCTGGCCTCCCAAAGTGCTGAGATTATAG
This sequence comes from Cacajao melanocephalus, assembly GCA_963573385.1. Taxonomy (NCBI): domain Eukaryota; kingdom Metazoa; phylum Chordata; class Mammalia; order Primates; family Pitheciidae; genus Cacajao; species Cacajao melanocephalus. The sequence goes on along the minus strand of CAUYLG010022404.1, from coordinate 256,834 downwards.
GTGTGAGCCACTGTGCCTGGCAGACCATTCACTATTAAAACAACAATCGTAACAAATATTTGCAGGGTTTATAACATAGGGAGAAAATAAAATATACCATCCTGGGCAACATAGTGAGACCCTGTCTCTACAAAAAAACTTCAAAAAATTAGCCAAGTGGTGGGAGCCTGAGGTGAGAGAATTGTTTGAGACCAGGAGGTAGAGATTGTTGCAGTGAGCTGAGATTGTGCCACTGTACTCCAGCATGGGTGACAGAACTAGAATGATATTTCCCTAAAATTAGGAAAAGGCAAGAATGTGCATTATCACCCCTAGTGTTTGACATTATATTGAAAGTCTTAGCCAGTGTGGTAAGACAGGAAAAAGAAATTGGTATGCAGATTGAAAAAGAATGAAGCAAGACTGTCTTTATGGCAGACATGATTCTTTACATTGAAAATCTTTTAATTTTTATTTTTATTTTATTTTATTATTTTTTTAAAGATGGGGTTTCACCATGATGGCCAGGCTGATCTTGAACTCCTGACCTCAGGTGATCCACCCACCTCGGCCTCCCAAAGTGCTGGGATTACAGGTGTGAGCCACCATGCCCGGCCTTATTTTTTTATTTTTTGAGACAGAGTCTCACTCTGTTGCCCAGGCTGGAGTGCAGTGGCGTGATCTCGGTTCACTGCAACCTCTGCCTCCTGGGTACAAGCAATTGTTCTATCTCAACCTCCCGAGTAGCTGGGATTACAAGAATGTGCCACCACGTCCGGCAAATTTTTATACTTTTAGCAGAGTCGGAGTTTCACCATGTTGGCCTGGCTGGTCTTGAATTCCTGACCTTAGGTCATCTTCCAGCCTTGGCCTCCCAAAGTGCTAGGATTACAGACGTGAGCCACCATACCCAGCTTAATTATTTTTTTAATGTTTTGAAAATCTTTAAAAATACATGAAAAAATGCTAAACTGAAAAGTGAATTTAAGAATATTGTGTAATACAAAGTCAATATACAGTCAACTGTATTTGTATATGCTACCAAGAAACAATTGAAATATAAACTTTAAAAATATCACTTAATAGTATTCAAAAATATAAAATATTTGGGAATAAATCTGATAAAATATCTTCAAGGCATTTATACTCCAAACTATAAAACGTTTTAAGAAAATTTAGCAAATACCAGCTAACATCCTTTTCGGCCTTAGCCCACCTGCACCCACGTGAATAAAAAAAAACAGGAAAGAAAACTGAGCAAATACCTGAATCAATGGTAATATATAATGTTCATAGAATAGAAATTTAGTATTATTAAGATAACAATTTTCCCAATTTGATACATAGATTCAACATAATCCTGATCAAAATACCAAGCAGCACTTTTTTTTTGTAGTAAATCAGGCTGAGTGTAAAATTTATATTTGTATCATGTTGTATTGGAATCAGTATTGGCATAGACTGGGCATGGTTGTTGACAACTGTAATCCCAGCACTTTAGGAGGCTGAGGTGGGAGGATTGCTTGAGCCCAGGAGTTTGAGACTAGCCTGGACAACAGGTTGGGAAATGGTCTTTACTAAAAATAAAAACAAAGAATTGGTGTAGACTCATAGTTTTCAATACACATAGTTAGGTATAGAAAATTCAAAGACCTAGGAAAAACAACCTTGCAAAAGAAGAACAGAGTGACTACAGATCAATGGAACAGAATAGAGAGTCCAGAAATGAATCTCCGATATATGGTAATTTACTTATTTGCTTGTTTGTTTTTAGAAATAGGGCCTTGCTCTCACTCAGGCTGGAGTACAGTGGCACAATTATAGCTCACTGCAGCCGCTGTCTCATGGGATCAAGTGATCATCCCACCTCAGCCTCCTGAGTAGCTAGGACTACAAGTGCATACCACCATACCTGGCATATTTTTAAATTTTTGCAGAGACAGAGTGCCACTGTGTTGCTCAGGCTTGTCTTGAACTCCTGGTCTCAAGTAGTCCTCCTGCCTTGGCCTCCCAGCATGCTGGGAATAAAGGTGTGAGCCATGACGTTCAGCTAGTAATTGATTTTTAACAAACGACCCAAGGTCATTCATCAGGAAATGAATATATTTTTCAATAAATGGTGTTGGAAAACTGGATATCTGTATGAAAAAAAATAAACTTGACCTCTGTCTCACAGCATACACAACAATATTTTTTTAAATAGGAGAATAGCTTTCTGAATTTAGGGTAAATAACTGTTTCAGACAGGATACACAAAAAAAGCACACTAGCCATAAAATTAAAAACTTATACATTGGACTTTATAAAAAGTAAAAATTCCTGCTCAATACCATTAAGAAAATAAAGGCAGGCCACAGTGAGGTTGAAAACATTCTCAATGTATTTATTTAAAAAGGACTTGGGTGGCTGGGCGCAGTGGCTCATGCCTATATTTCCAGCACTTTGGGAGGCTTAGGGAGGTGGATCACTAGGTCAGGGGATCGAGACCAGCCTGACCAACATGGTGAATCCCCGTCTCTACTAAAAATACAAAAATTAGCCAGGCGTGGTGGTGGGCGCCTGTAATCCCAGCTACTCCGGAGGCTGACTCAGGAGAATTGCTTGAACCCAGGAGGCAGAGATTGCAGTCAGCCGAGATTGCACCACTGCACTCCAGCCTGGGTGACAGAGCAGGACTCTGTCTCGAAAAAATAAATAAATAAATAGGACTTAGATCGAGAATATATGAATTCCTACAAACCAATAAGCAAGGTAAACAACTTTATGAATGGGCAAAAACTCAATCAGACATTTGACAAACGAAGATGTATAAATGTCTAGTAAGAACACGCCACATGGTGGGGATTTGGTGAGGGTAGGGGGAGGCAGTCACAATGGGTTAGAACAGTATATCAGAGCCTGAGCAGGGTGAGTGAAGCATCCCCACAGCGGGAAGTCCTGGCATGGTCAGAGCCCAAGTAAGGGGAGAAGGCCAGTCATGTGGGAGGAAGCCTGGCATGGAGGAGTTCAGAGCTCCAGCAGAGAGAGAGGTGGTCATGTCCAGAGACAATTCAGCATGGCATATTGGAGTAGGATCCCCAGGGTGAGACGGATATCCATATAGGGGCAGCCCAGTGTTGGATGTCAGAGCCTGAGCTAGGAGTCCATAAAGGAGGTAGCCCAACCTGGGGAGTTAGAGCCTCAGCTGCGTGAGAGGGGTGTTGCTGTGAAGATGGCTCAGCATGGGGAGTCAGAGCATAACTGTAGTAAGGAGGGCATCTACTGGAGGGGAGGCTCAAATATTTCAGAAGTGGGGCAAGGTGAAGAGGGCTCAGTGGTAGAGGGATGACCTTGAATGGAGTGTGAGAGAGAGAGCATAATGAGGAGATTGCCACCCTGGGGATGGGATGGCAATGAACATGGGAGATTGGATGCACTTAGCATATTGACCAAATAAGTAAATATAATAAGAACAGCATATGTCAGAGAAAGGAGCTATGGATGCAGAAAGGGGAAAAACTAAAGTGAACTCTATGGCGTTGGATTGGATTTAGAAGTATTGGCATAGACTGGGCGTGGTGGCTCACACCTGTTATCCCAGAACTCTGGGAGGCTGAGATGGACAGATCTCTTGAGCCCAGGAGTTCAAGACCAGCCTGGGCAACATGGCGAGACCCTGTCTCTACTAAAAATAAAAATAAAAAAAGAACAAATATTGGTGTACACTCATGGTTTTCAATACACATAGGTATAGAAATAAATACAGGTGTGTCTGTGTGTGTGTGTGTGTGTGTGTGTCCATATATTCTCTAGCTCTGATCTGAGAGAGGCCCTGGAAGCAGTAACATGCCATAAAATTGAGCACACCAAGTGCCTAAATTTTGGTTCCTAGATACAGTTTTCCACTAAAAGAAACTAGGCTTCCTTGGAGAAATGGCTGATTCCAGGTAGGGGCAGAAAAAGAATAGGGGATTCTGGATATACTTGTTCCAGAAAGGAATAGCTTGTTCCAAGAATGACAGGAACATGTGTGTCAAAAGGACACAGAAGCCAGTTTACAGAGGCAAATTTAGTACAATTTGAGTGTTAAAATAAATGATAGATTATAAACCACCAAAGAATATAGGAAACCACAAGTTTATGCAGATATATATTAATAAATGAAAAAATTAAAAGTCTGTCTGGGAAGCAACTAGTTACCTAATCTCAGAGTACCTCTATGCAAAAGTATTACTTACAAAGGGAAAACAATAACTATTCAGTGGAGAAGACTTATAAACACCACCTTCTTCAAGTGATCAGTGAACATCATTAGAAAAGGGGCAAATGAAAGTGATGTGCCTTCTATGATAGTCTTGCCAAAGTGGCATAATCTGAATGTAATTATGAAGAAACAAACATTAGATAAACCCAAATTTGGGGCTGTTCTACAATATGATTGGCCTGTAAACTTCAGAAGTAGCAAGGTCATGAAAGTCAGGGAAACCTGAGAGCAGTTCCAGCTTGGTGGAGACTAAAGAAATTTGACAACGAAATGCAGCATATAATTACTGAATCATCCTTTTACTAGGAAGACTATTATTGGGATAATTGTTAAAGTTTGAGGCTGTGCATGGTGGCTCATGCATGTAATCCCAGCACTTTGGGAGGCTGAGGCAAGAGGATCGCTTGAGCCCAGAAATTCAAGACCAGCCTCGGCAACATGGCAAGATCCTGTCTCTAAAATAAAATAAAATTTAAATTTTAAAAAAGCTTGAATAGGGCCTGAGAATTAGATGGTTGTATGCACCAATAATTTCCTAATTTGATGGTTGCATGTGATTAAGTAGGAGAATGTCTTTGTTGGTATGAAATGCACAGTAAAGAATTAGAGAAAAATGGAGCATCAGGTTGGCAATTTATTCTAAAATCTTCAGAAAAAAAAGTTCTTTGTGTTTTACTTGCAACTTTCTCTAAATATGTGATTATGCCAAAATTTTATTAACTATTAGCATCACACACACACACACAAATACCAAGTGTTTGTGAGGAAGGGGAGCAGCTGTCCCACTTTGGAAAATTGTGTGTCCATTTCTCATAAAGTTAAAAGTTACACCTACCCGAGGAACCAGAAATTTCACTTCTAGACGCGTCTACAAAAGGACCTGTGTGTTCCTGGCAGTTTTATTCAACATACCTGCAAACTGGAAAGAACCCAAATATCCATTAATAAGTGAATGGATAAATAAATTGTGGTTTGTCCATACAGTGTGAATACCCTTCAGCAATAAATAGGAATGAGCTGCTAACACACAGAACAACATGGATGAATCTCAAAAATGTTATGTTGCATGAAAGAAGTCAGACACAGGTGAGTTTATACTTAGGATTCTATTGACATGAAATTCAAGGACAGTCAAAATTAAACTATAGTGATTGAAATTAGAATAGAATAGCTGTTGCTTTCGGGGAATGGAGATTGACTCAAAAGGATTAGAGGAAAATTTCTGGGTGCAGAAATGTTTTATATCTTTTTTTTTTCTTTTTTTTTGAGACAGAATCTTGCTCTGTTGCCCAGGCTGGAGTAAAGTGGCGCTATCTCGGCTCACTGCAACATCTGCCTCCAGGGTTCATGCAATTCTCCTGCCTCAGCCTCTTGGGTAGCTGGGATTACAGGCATGCATCACCGTGTCTGGCTATTTTGTATTTTTAATAGAGACGGGGTTTCTCCATGTTGGTCAGGCTGGTCTCGAACTTTTAACATCAGGTTATCCACTCGGCCTCCCAAAGTGCTGGGATTACAGGCATGAGCCACCACGCCTGGCCATGTTTTATATCTTGATTGGGTGGTTATATATATTTGACAAAACTAATCACATTGTACATAAAATCTATGCATATTGTTTTCGAAAATGATATCTCAATTTAAAAAGCTAAAAACTTTAAAGTGTATTAAATCCTCGGCAGTGGTTATCTCTAGGGAATGGGATTCCCACATTACGTATTACTGAGGTTTTGAACTATTTCAACCAGTATGTCTCAGTTATTAAAAAGAGCCACACTGAGCTTGAGTGGCCAAGGCAAGATGGGTCAAAATCAGAGTGGTGGTCATGGTCCTGGAGGTGGCAAGAAGGATGACAAGGACAAGAAAAAGAAATATGAACCTCCTATACCAGCTAGAGTGGGGGAAAAGAAGAAAGCAAAGAGACCAGATGCTGCCAGCAAACTGCCACTGGTGACACCTCATACTCAGTGCCGGTTAAAATTACTGAAGTTAGAATTAAAGACTACCTTCTCATGGAGGAAGAATTCATTAGAAATCAGAAACAAATGAAGCCATTAGAAGAAGAACAAGAGAAGGAAAGATCAAAAGTGGATGATCTGAGGGGGACCCTGATATCAGTAGGAACTTTGGAAGAGATCATTGATGACAAACATGCCATCGTGTCTACATCTGTGGGCTCAGAACACTATGTCAGCATTCTGTCATTTGTAGACAAGGATCTGCTGGAACCTGGCTGCTCAGTCCTGCTCAACCACAAGGTGCATACCGTGATAGGGGTGCTGATGGATGACAGATCCCCTGGTCACAGTGATGAAGGTGGAAAAGGTCCCCCAGGAGACCTATGCCGATATTGGGGGCTTGGACAACCAAATTCAGGAAATTAAGGAATCTGTGGTGCTTCATCTCACCCATCCTGAATATTATTAAGAGATGGGTATAAAGCCTCCTAAGGGGGTCCTTCTCTGTGGTCCACCTGGCACAGGTAAAACCTTGTTAGCCAAAGCAGTAGCAATCCAAACCTCAGCCACTTTCTTGAGAGTGGTTGGCTCTGAACTTATTCAGAAGTACCTAGGTGATGGGCCTAAACTCGTACAGGAACTGTTTCGAGTTGCTGAAGATCATGCACCATCCATCGTGTTTATTGATGAAATTGACGCCATTGGGACAAAAAGATATGACTCAAATTCTGGTGGTGAGAGAGAAATTCAGTGAACAATGTTGGAACTGTTGAACCAGTTGGATGGATTTGATTCTAGGGGAGATGTGAAAGTTATCATGGCCACAAACCGAATAGAAACTTTGGATCCAGCACTTACCAGACCAGGCCGCATTGACAGGAAGACTGAGTTCCCCCTGCCTGGTGGAAAGACTAAGAAGCGCATTTTTCAGATTCACACAAGCAGGATGACGCTGGCCGATGATGTAACCCTGGACAACTTGATCATGGCTAAAGATGACCTCTCTGGTGCTGACATCAAGGCAGTCTGTACAGAAGCTGGTCTGATGGCATTAAGAGAACATACAATGAAAGTAACAAATGAAGACTTCAAAAAATCTTAAAAAAATGTTCTTTATAAGAAACAGGAAGGCACCTCTGAGGGGCTCTATCTCTAGTGAACCACAGCTGCCATCAGGAAAATGGGAGATTTCTCTGTCCCTGAAAGGGATGAGGTTGGGGGAGTTGCCCAGAGGAATCCCTTTTCCCATTGGTTTTTATTAGCAAAACATCCTGTGTCTTTTGGAGTACGATGTGTAAATGCCCATTGGGTGGCCTTCATCTCTTGATCACTGTGCAGCAGTCTGCTTCCCAATAAATCGTGCTGTTTCACAAACAAAAAACAAACGAACAAAAGAACCAGCATAAAGACTTAAATAAAAATGAAAAAGAAGAAAAACAAAATGGAGATTCATAAGAGGAATTATAGGGGAATAGAATAATTCACTCAGAAATAAGAATTCATTTCAGCTCATAAAAGTCAATAGGTCCTTTCTATACCAGCAAAACCCAGAAAGAAAATACAACAACATAATATAAGAAGTCATTTGTAAAAGGAAAACAACTCTGTCTTGTATAGGAATTAACCTAACAATGAACAAAAGAAAAATCTTCAAACTCAATAGAAGGACATAAAAAAATCTGAATAAATGAAGATATATGCTGTATATGTCACGCAGACACACACACAAACATACACAGAGAGAGAGAGAGAGAGTGAGAGAAAAGAGAGAGAGAAAGAGCAAATCTATTAACTCAGTGTTTTCCCAACAAATTGCCATGGGCCCTTCTGAAAGTACAAGTCTAGGCAACCATTTGTATTGTGTGACTCCTAGTAAGACACCCGCTTTCTTAAAGCCACCATTAGAATAATTTTGAAGAACAAAGAGAATGTAAATGTTATCCAATCAACTTCTAATGGTATATTGTTGGTAATTAAGAATGAATCTTCACAGGGACAAAGCTATAATGACCCTGTGTGGTGCTGATTCCATACTCCCCTTGCCGGGAATGTTACATCTAGTACTAAATGGGGTATGGCTGTATTGAAACTAGGCAATGTTGGGGGCACAAGACAGTTAGTAGCAGGAACTTAAGCTGAAAGGTTGCATATGAAGAAGCTAGGAAGTAGAGCCAGGAACATATGGATAAAAGAGACAGAGAGTCTACACAATGAGCTATCAAGTCAAAATCAAAGTGGTGATCAAAAAGCCTAAACTATAAAGTAGTAAAAGGAATACAACGAGAAATGGATAAGCCAGTAGCGGGAGAGAACTCAGCAAACTGAAAGCCAGAGGAGAGAGACAAATGTGAAAGGTGGAGAGAGTAATTGGTTCCTAGGGATCCATCAGTTTCCGACTGCTTACTGGTTAACAGTTTTATTTCTAGATCCTATGTATATCTTTATAATAAGCTCAATATTTTTTTAAGGAGGTCTGAGTGGTTCTTAGTCTTTTCTTTTTGAGAAATAATTTTCCCTAGTATATGAAAGACATTTAAACATAATATATCATGCTTTGCACTCTTTTATCTACTTTTGTTCATAATTTTTTTGCTTCGCATATATCATTTGTTCCCTTCCCTTGTCTTTCCTTTCATTCTCTTCTGCTTTCTCTTAGATCTTCAATTCTAGTTTATCCCCTAAGTGCACCCACACTGAGACATTTTTTACATGTACTTAAGCTTCTTGTAAAATATATGGTGTTATACATGTATGTGTTTTTATTTTTCTTAAATAGCATGGGGCTATGAATCTCATTCTACCTATTTTTTTTCCCAATCAACATGATGTTTTAAATATCTATCCACATTGTTGTATATATATTTATTTTGTTGCTTCTAATTTCTGAGTGTTATTTCATAGTACGCATTTATCGTACTTCTCCACCCACAAAATGGGTTAATAATGATTTGATAAACATTCTGTATTGTGCTCCTGTGTTGACTTTTTTTTTTCTCTCTCTCTGGATATGCATATCACAACATAAGATCAATGGGCCTAGGGCCTGTCCCTATACAATTTTGTTGAGTAATTTTACTACATTTTGCTGTATTGTTCTTAAGAATGGCTATGGAATATGAGTTTTAATTTCCTTTTATTCTTTGTTGGTACCATCAATATTTTTTAACTTTTGCCATTCTAATAGAATAAAGTGGTGTCTCATAACTGAGTCACGTGTGACTGATTACTAAATTAGGGCATTAACTCATTAACTTTAGGTATATAGCATTAAGGCTTCACATTCTGTAAATTTCTAATTCGTATGCTCATTTCCTATTGGGCCTTTTCCTTTTTGATTTGCAAAAGTTTTTGTATGCTTTAAATATTGATCCCTTGTGGGTTTTAGAAATTGCATTTTTTTTTCTTAGTTTGTCATGACCTTTCAGCTTTGTTTAAGCTGATCACCATTAAACTGAAATCTTTAATTTTGATATAGTCAGTTCTATGAAATTTTACAAATATTTCAATTTTTTATTATCATTTAAAATTCTTTTTAGAGACAGGATCACAATCTCAGGCTGGAGTGCAGCCTTTTATATCTTTATAATAAGCTCCATTTTTCTTAAGGTGATCTGAGTAACTCTTAACACTTTTCTTTTTAAAGAAATAATTCTCCCTAGTACCTCTGTCAATGGTGCTATGGGGTGTTATGGCTCACTGCAGTGTTGAACTCCTGGGCAGAAGCAATCCTCCTGCCTCAGCTTCCTGAGTAACTGGAAATATAGGCAATTTTTTTTTTTTTTTTTGAGATAGGGGCTCGCTCTGTCGCTAGGCTGGGATGCCATGGCGTGGCACAGTATTGGCTCACTGCAATCCCTTCCTCCTAGGTTCAAGTGATTCTCCTACCTCAGCCTCCCAACAATTTTGTTTTTAACTGTGGTTACAATCACATTACATACAATTTGCTATCTTAAACATTTTTGAGTATACAGTTCACTAATTGTAAGTATATTCACATTGCTGTGCAACAGGTTTCTACGACTTTTCATTTAGCAAAACTGAAACTCTGTGGCCATCAAACACCAGTTTCCGCTCTCTAAGCTCTTGGCAACCACCTTCTTACTTTCTGTTTCTACGATATTGACTAATTTATTAAATTTTTAATAATTTCAACTTTTACTTAAGATATAAGTGGTACATTTGCAGGTTTGTTATCTGGGTATATGGCATGATGCTGAGGTTCACAGAGCGTAGTACCAATAGTTAATTTTTCAATCCTTGTGCCCCTCCCTCCCCACTCTAGTAGTCCCCAGTGTCTAATGCTATCTTTATGTCCGTTAGTACCCAGTGTTTAGATTCCACTTATAAGTGAGAACATGTAGTGTTTGGTTTTCTGTTACTGAGTTAGTTCAGTTAGTATCATGGCCTCCAGCTGCATTCATGTAGCTGCAGAGAACGTGATTTCATTCTTTTTCATGACTGCATAGTATTCCATACCATATTTGTGTAGTATTCCATACTGTGTAAGTATCAAATTCCTATGTACAATGGCATAGTATTTGCATACCACCTGTATATATTTTCCTGTATATTTTAAATAATCTCTAGATTACATAATGCCTAATACAATGTAAAGGTTATGTAAATAGCTGTTACTTTAAATTGCTTAGGGAATAATGCCAAAAAAAATCTGCACATATTCAGTACAGTTGCAACCATTGAAAGCCCAACAACACTTCTGACTAGCTGTTGGTTGAATCTGTGGATGTGGAACTTGATATAGATGGCCAACTGTACCTCATAGTTTCCATTATTATCTACTTTCTGACAGTTTTAGAGGTATAAATTTCCCTCTAATCACAGATTTAACTGTGTTACACAAATATTGGCATGTGGTGTTTTATTGTATTAGCTATCTTAAAATTTTCTTTATTAGTTTTTTTAACCAAATAATTTTTTACCAGTATATTATGTAAGACACAAACAGGTCTTATTTCAGCAATTCTTTCAGTGATAATTTCTGCTTCTACTGAATTGTAAATAGAGAATTTAGTCTTATGAGGTTAATTATTTTGATTTTATTTATAATTTTCCTGTGGTTTAAAATATTATAGATCAACAAAAATGTTCCGTGTATACTCAAAAATAATATAGATTTAATACCTGCTGGATACTTATTATCTGTAAATATATATTGATTTATGTCAATTATTTGAGTTCTTAAAAGCTTCTATCTTTAATTTTTTTTATTTCTTATTTTTTTTAGTTTATTACAATGCTATGACAAAGTTATAGACATGGTAGTTGACTTATACACTTCTACCAGTAGTCTGTCAGTATTTTCTTTATATATTCTAAGGCTTTAATTAGATACATATGTGTTAATGATTCTTGATCTTTTTTTAACTACTGTTAATATTTGACATTTCTCTTCATGTCTTGTAATAATTATTTTTTCTGACATTAAAGTTGATGTTCTGGCATCCTTGGAGTTTTGATTTGCCTTATATATTTAAGAAAAAAAATCTCTTTATCTTCAGCTTTATGAATTCTTTTAAAAATGTCTCTTGTAGACAACATATTGATCAATTTATAATAAAATGTAATCTCAGTCTGTGTTTTTTTAATGAGGTTAAACCATTTACATTTATTCTAATTATTGTCCTATTAAAACACATTTCTGCCATATTGTGTTTTTCTTTTTTCTGTTTAAATTATTGCTAGGTTTTTTTTTACTACTTCCCTGTATTCCATTGGATACACTTTTCTTTTGATGATTTGAAAATCTACCATTTTATTTTTATTCTTCTAGTAGTTATGCCTAATATATTATGATACATTTTAATTATATTTTTTATTATCAATGACTTAAGATTATCAGTATCTATATAGCTGTCTGCCCATATAGACAAGTACTTTAGCACATCTGCATTTCCCAGTGTCCTTCCTCTGTACTTTATCCCACTCCACTTTCTGTTAGTAGTTTCAAGAATTTTTGTAGTAAATTGTTTTAGCTATACTTTTGTATATTTGTCACTTTAAAAAACCCTCTAAACGACTAAATTACTTATCTATTTTTCATATACTTTATGTATCTCATCCCTTCATCCCTCATGATTTCTTTCCGTTTTTTTTCTGAGTACTTTTTCCAAGACAGTATCCAGAATGTTTTGTGTAAAAAATCTCTTGAAGCCTTATATGCATCAGAATATCTTCATTGTTATCTTACATAGTGTGCTAGGCTTTCTGTGACAAGCAGCTGTCTGCTTCTATACCCCATCAAATTCTCAACTTCTCTCATCTCTGTATGAGTTTCTCACAGTCTTTGCTTTAGTTCTTCAGATTGACATATTTTCTTGAGCTGGTTGGAGGAGCAGGCAACAGAAGTTTGTCATCTTGTAAGAAACAGAATTTCTTTTTTATAATTGAAATGGTCTGCTTAGGAAATACATGATAAAGGACTAAAGCCATTCTATTTAAATATTAAAGGCAAAGATGACCTTAGTTCTGAAGTTTTAGTGTTATATTTCTTTGGGAAATTCATCCCTTTCAATTATGTGACTTTGGAGAAAAATAGTACATGGAACTATGTAGGTGGAGGGAACACAAATCTCGTTAGCCTAGACAGGCAAATCAAGCACCGAGGTTGAACAGGTGATAAATGTTGCAGCCAGATTGCTCTCACATTTCATACTTGGTGATCAGTTTAATGATGAAGATGAAGAGGAAGGGAAAAAAGACATTTCTAATCTGGATGACAGTGATGATTAGATTAGTGTCACTGAGATTTCAACGACAGAAAGAGGAGCTGGTAATATATATATATGCAACCTACAAAAATGGAAAAAGAGTGCTATGGTGACTGCAGAATTCTCTAGAGCAAGCTTGTTCAACCTGTGGCCCATGGGCAGCATGCAGCCCAGGATGGCTTTGAATGTGGCCCAACACAAATTTGTAAGGTTTCATAAAACATTGAGGTTTTCTTGTGATTTTTTTTCCCCATTCATCAGCTATTGTTAATGTTAGTGTGTTTTATGTGTGGCCCAAGACAATTCTTCCAGTGTGGCCCTGGGAAGCCAAAAGAGATCCCTGCTGTAGATTGCTAATTGGTTGGGGTGGAGATGAAATCATAGCAGGTCATTGAAAAAAATTAAGAGTGATATAGAAGAGATGCTTTTGTTGCTAGTAAAATGGAATGGCAAAAAAATTCCAGTAAAACTTAATGATTATCACGCCAAAGTGTCCAATTTATAATAGGAAATAATTTAGGAAATCTGGTACATTTTGATTGATATTGCTACATTGCTATGCCTTTAGCTTTGCTGAGATTTGTTGGTTTGGAAGGAAACTACAAACTCAGTTTTAAGGATGCATGTTAAGCAACTTCAGATTTAAACTGTTTACAACTGCTAGATTTTGAGTATGGTTTTCATTTCACATTATAATTTCCACTCTACATGAGAATCACCTGGAATTCATTTCAGATAGGTGATTCTCAAAGACATTTTCAGTTACTTAGAAGTCTAAAACTGTCTGACTTGTAGTCTCTGTTAGAGTGTTTTCTATTTTTTTAAGTTCTAGTAAGCATTTTCCTTAAGTAATAGTAGCCAACTCTTTATTTCTAGTGGCTGGGAATTTCATTCAGAGGGGATGTGTGATTTAATTTTTAGGGATGGAAAGTTTTCCTAATGAATTAAAATATTTGCACAAAGTGGTCCAATTTAAATTTACATATAATACACATAATATTTAACATTCTTTTCATTTCCCTAATAGTTGACACATGCTTTAGCTGGAAATGAATGAAAACATGTGGGCATGAAAATGTCATCATATCAAAACAATCTGTGTTCATTTCAAAATATTTTATGAAACTATATTTGTTTCAAAAGTGGTATGTGCTATATTGCCATAATGAGAAAAGTTTTCCTGTCAAAATGCTTTTTATGGAGTTTATTTGAAGGGCAGCTAAGGAGGGCAATTTCTAGAGAAATCTATATTAATATCCTCATTCCATTCTTAGAGTGTTGCATCTCTCTTGGTGTTCTTTTCTTCCTTTCTCCAATTTTTGTGTTGTAGACTTAAATTGTGATATAGTAAAAAAAAATTGGTTGACTTCATGATTTTATGAAAATATTACTAGAGTCCAGGGAGTCTTCCTTCTTTGACATCATAGATATGTCTGATTTTTTTCTTTTCTTAAAAAGTTATTAATTATTTAAACATTTTATATATATTTAGAGAGTGCAAGTACAGATTTCTTACATGTGTCTATTGCATTTTGATGATATAAGCACCTGAGGGGTTCTTTCTACCCACTGCATAAAGAAAGAGCACAGCATTGGAGTAGAGAAAGAGTTTCATAGACACTAGGCTAGCCATACCACATGGGAACTGGAATTTGTACCCAAATAATCTAGGTTGAAGCTCATGGGTTAGAGGTTTTTCAAAGGCAGTTTGAGGGAACAGGTGGGTGTGGCCCGGTAACAGGTGCTTGTTGCTGATTGGTTGGGGTGAAGATGAAATCATAGGGATCAAACCTGTCCTCTAAGGGCTGAATTGCTTCTGGTTGGGGCCACAGGAGCAGTGTTGGTGGTCCAGGTAAAAGCCATCAGGTTTAGTTGGAGCATGGGTGTCAAACATGCAAAAAGCTGGAAAGATATCTCAAAAAGTCAGTCTACAATGGTGGTGTTATTTGCAGGAGTAATTGGGGAAGTTGCATGTCTCATCACCTCTGGAATAATGGCTGACAATCCTTTATGTCTGTACCTTAGCAGGACTCAGGCGTCTCTCCTCCCCGCAGCCTGGTGGCCTTCTAAAGCAGCCGTTAGCTTTCTAAAGCAGCTGAGTTTTGGGCAAGGCCTATTGTCATTTACACTGTAGCCTAAACGTCTTCAAAGTTAGCTCAGCCCAACAGCCCAGGAATAATTTAGGGAGAGGCAAGATGTGGGTAGTTTAGCTTAGTTTACTGTAATAATTTTTCTTACTGATATAATTTTTGCAAAGGTGGTTTCAGTGAAGTCTGGGTGATATCATATGCAACAGGTAATTTTTCATCCCTCATCTCCCCACCCTCGCACCTTTTGTAGTCTCCAGCGTCTGTTATTTCACTCTTTGTCTATGGGTACCCATGGTTTAGCTCCCACATATAAGTGAGAACATGTGGTATTTGACTTTCCATTTCTGAGTTATTTCACTTAGGATAATGGCCTCCAGCTCCATCCATGTTAATATATGTACAATTATTCAAACTCATAATCCTCAATGCGTAGGTCCAGTTGGTCCATTTTATTTTTCACTCATATTCTATGCACATTTCTGCTGCGTGCCTTCATCATATCTACTACTTGCAATGCCAGCCTTTCTCTTGATTTATTTACAGCTGATTAGTTCTATTCTAGGTGAGGTGCCACATTTATTTTTTTTACAAAGATCCTCAGTAAATCCAGACAGCTTTATTTCTCTTCACTTTCCGTTTCTTCATTTATAATGTACTTTTGGCATTGTATTGTATAGAAACTTGTATGATTTTGTATTTTGAATTATTTCATATATATTGTAAACCAAAAACAAAATTCTAAGCTCCCAAACTGATTGATGGACCCCCATTTTGGCAAGGACACTCCAAAGTAAATCTGAAAATCTAGTTGAGGCCATGATGGGAAGAGGGGGTCAAACATACTTCATTATACCCTTCTCCCCTTAGCATTCCGGCACACCTGACCAGCATTGACGTTAAAACAGAGATCTTAAGACTGATAAAGACTCTGTAGCAATAAGACACGAAATTTGAACCTGACTCTGGTGTAGCATCACATGGCAAATAGCAGTCCTAAAAGGAATCACAATATTTTACCCCAAAATATATTTCTTTGACATAGTTTGAAATGGCCCTGTAAAGCTGTCTCTTATAGGAGAAAATCTACATTCTGTAGATAATCTCTTTCTCTTTTCAGGAGAGATTTAACTAAGATCTAGGAGAGAGTTACCTAAGAGTCTAGCACATTTTTAGGTCTGATAAGAGCTCTGAAACCTGCTACCTCGAGGCTTCAGCTGCATAATCAAACTTTTGTCTCCACAACCATTTATCTTGAGAGCTTGTTTGGAGGTTCTAGCAAGGGAATACAGCTACTCATATACCCTTGACTGAAGACCAATCCTTCTCTATCAGGGATGGTCATCCTCTTCGACCAAGTGCCCAGCTTCAGGAGGAACGCCTGGAGTAGTAAGGAAGAAAGGAAACAACCAACCTAGCCAGCCAGATCAGCCTAATCAACACTGGTGATCAATGGGGTGACAGATGTCACAGTCAGGTCGCCCTTACATCCACACAATCGTTTATCTTAACCCAGACATTTCTTTCTATTGATTCCAAGTCTTTACATAATAATGAGTATGGTTTGACTCTATGTCCCCATTCAAATCTCATCTCGAATTGTAATCCCCACCTGTTGGTGGAGGGGCCCGGTAGAAAGTGATTGGATTGTGGTGGGGGCAGCCTTCCCCCTTGTTCTTGTGATAGAGTTCTCATGAGATCTGATGGATTAAAAGTGTGGCACTTCCCCCTTCGCTCTCTCTCTTCTATCATTTTGTGAAGAAGGCACTTGATTCTACTTCATCTTTCACCATGATTATAAGTTTCCTGAGGCCTCCCCAGCCATGCAGAACCATGAGTCAGTTATAATTCAGTTAAATCTGGCAATAACCAACTGCCAGTTAGAAAATGCTTGAATCCACCTATGACCTGGAAGCCTCCACTTTGAGTTGTCCCACCTTTCTGAACCAAAGGAATATACATCTTACATGTACTGATTGATGTCTTATGTGTCCCTAAAACATATAAAACCAAGCTGTTTTTATAGGTTTTTACAGGTCAGGTGAGCCTGACCACCTTGGGCAAATGTTCTCCCAATCTCCTGGGGCTGTGTCATGGAGTGCAGTCTTCATATTTGACTCATAATAAATCGCTTCAAATATTTTACAGAGCTTGACTCATTTTGTCAACTATATATGTCTTTTTGAATTGAAGAGTATAAATTTCTTGAGGGCAAAAATATGATTTATACATTTTTATTAATATGTGTTTTTCTTTTAACATTGTGCGGCACATAAGCAGTACCACATCCACTGGCATTTTATTGGTCTGTTTGAATTTTATTAGTCTAATTTCAACTCTACCACCAACTGTGTTTTCTGAATGAAACTTTAAATTTATTTCCTATATTAATAGTCATAGATTAACTTATATATTGGTTTTGATCAAATTCATCTTTTCTAATTTTTATTTCTATGAACCCCAATTGATTTTTATGGGTGATGTGGTATGAATCCTATCTTTTTTTTTCTTGAGACGGACTCTTGCTCTGTCACCCAGGGGCAGGAGTGCAATGGCGAATCTCAATTCACTGCAACCTCCACCTCCTGGGTTCAAGCAATTTTCTTGCCTCAGCCTCCTGAACAGCTGAGATTACAGTTGCGTGCAACGACGCCTCGCTAATTTTTGTATTTTTAGTAGAGACAGGGTTTCACCATGTTGCCCAGGCTGATCTTGAACTCCTGACCTCAGGTGATCCCATCTACCTTGACCTCCCAAAGTGCTGGGATTACAGGCACGAGCCACTGAGCCTGGTCTGAATCCTATCTTTTAAGCTTCTCCTCAAACTTTGCCTTCTTGAATCTTATGCATTCCTAACCCACTGCTCTAAGCTCCCTCTTCTGTGCTCCTTTTCCTTCTATTTGCCTCCGTTACTTAATTTATAGAAAATACTACATCACCTTATAAAGTTTTGTTGGCTATTACAGTATTTTCATGCCATTTCCTCAGGCATAAAGAAATAATATTTTTTATTTTTTATGTTTGAAATAACTCTTCTGAATCTCTATTTCAGTTCCTCATGACAGAACACATAGTCTTGGTGTATTCTGGGTAAACATAGTGATTTTGCATTTAACCCATAACATGAATTGTAACTCTACAGGATAGCACTGGGAAGCAGTGACTGCTGGTTGTTGGCATCTGTCCAGTTTGTTATCTGTTGAGGTGCAACTTGCTCCATCCATCAGCTGGGCATGCTCCCTCTCTACATCTGCACCCTGTGAATGGTAAGCCTTATGATTAGGATTTGGTTTATGTTCTGTGCTGTTCTTGTCTAAAGAGAAAGCCCTTAAGGCCTCTTGTTCCTAGTTGGAGGGAGGTAGGAAAATTAGGCTGCCTTCCTAAGTCACCTCAGACCTGTGGGGAACCAGGTGACGTGGCAGCAGACACTCTCTGCCTCTATTCCACATGCCTCCAGCCAGCTTCTCTTCTGCTCTAGGAAACTTTTAGGACTTGGCTTATTTCTCCAGGCCTCTGCCAGGAAGAGAGCCTCTTCTTTCTACCATCACAGCCCCAAACTCTCTGGAGCTTTGCATTTACTTGCTTCCTTTTGAAGCTTACTCTAGTTTTGGATGGTGAAAAGGGGGAAGAAATGCAGGGTGCTGAGATCATTTTCGTAAGTGTCTGTTTTGCTTTTCCTTCAATACTTTTTGAGAACATGAATAGCAATATCATGTGATGTCTAGGAAAACATACATCACAGTCATATTATAAAAATATGTCTGGAAAAGGCAAACCCAAATTCAAATGAAAGTAACCTCCTACAAGGGTTAAGGAAAAAGAGTTTATGAGATATTTGAATTTATAAAAATTTTAGTTCATAATGTCATTGTTACATTTTTATTTGGCTAAGAATAATAAATCATTTCTAAATATTTGGACTCTCTGCGTGCTTAATCAGAGAGGATGAGACAATTAGCGGGGTATGCCATTTTAGCGAGACCCAAGTCAAAACAGCCAAAACATCTTGATTAGTATTAGAAAAGTCTGATGACTATAAAAACATGGCATAATGTGACAAATCCAAGAATGGCCTCAGAGCATAATGATAAAGCTTCCCTAAATTTACCTTCAGAAATAGAGTAATTATAATCATGTAATACATTCCAAGCCTGAGCAATAAAATTGCTGTCAAAATCTGCCTCAGGGTATTTCAACTCTCAGTAATTATAAGTTTCATTTCTAGTGACAAGTACGTGTATCCAGTTGGAAATAATTTTTTGCCTCCCATAAAATAGACCAAATTAAACCAAATTGGTACATTTCCAGAGAAACTGAATGCAATAATATAAGTTTTTTCAGTAAATTCTTCTGAAGTACAATATTGTGTCACTGCTTAATTTCTTAAATGTCCAGAGTTGTCAGATAGGTTTTAACTCATATGGTACTGCCTGGGGGGTCTGTAAGGAAAATAATTTTCAGGCTGGTTCCTGGCTTTAAGAAAATAGTATAGGAATTGAATGATTAATGCACATTTTGTGTTGTGGGTTGCCCTGTCTGGCCTCAGTACTTATAGTGGTGCCATATAGATTTGATTATACACAGTACTTTGGAAGACATGTAAATTTTGATATGGATTTAGTTTTTTTTTGGGGATGGGGGTCTCACTGTGTTGTCTAGGCTGATTTTGAAGTCCTGGGTTCAAGCAATCCTCCCATTTCTGCCTCTCCAGTAGCTGGAACTACAAGTACACACCACCATGCCTCACCATTAATTCTGATATAATTTTGTAGATGAACTGTAATGCAACAATGAGAGCTAGGAGAATGAGTTGAGGAATGAATAACTTCAATATTTTGCTAAATGAAATTATAAACAAAATATTGATCATTTTCTTTATTCATAACTGAACGCTTGTTAACCAATTGCTCTGGGCAGGGCACAAATCCTATTTGCTTCATGGTCTTCCTTGACGCTCTCGCTGAACTGTGATCTTTTGTGCAATATACCACCATGGCAATGTGTTTGTATCCTTCAGTGATACTTTCCACATTATGCCTTCTTTTATTTATTTATCCTTGTTCCCTATTATTTCGTCTTCTTAAATTAATTTTTAAGTTCATCAAGTAAAAGTTGTACGTACTTATGGCGTATAACATGATGCTTTGAAATGTGGATTCATTATGGAATGGCTAAATTGAGCTAACTAATGTAAGCATTACTTCACATATCATTTATTTGTGGTGAGAATACTTAAAATCTATTGTCTTACCAATTTCCAAGTATACATTACGTTGTTATATAGTTACCATGTTGTACAATAGATCTTTTGAACTTAATTACTCCTGTCTTCCTCATAACTTTGTGATGGTAACACTTTCTAGCATTTGCATTTTTGACACCTTTAAAAATTATTTAAAAGTTCATTTGCATTATCTTATTCAGTTCTCACAGAGACCGTGTGATTCAGGTTAATTACCCCCATGTCAGTGAATCAAGGGATGTGAGATGGTGCAATGAGGCAGCTTCAGAAGACTTGGGTTGTAGCTTTCACTGTGTAACATATGAGTTTTGCAATTGTAAAGAGGCAGTTTACACACTTGAAATTTCAGCTTTCTCTCCTGGAAAATATGTAAGGGGGACACAGTGCTGTAGGGTTCATTGCTAAGAGGCATTAATCAGAGATTTAATAACTTTCAAACACCATTAAAGTGGCATTAATGTATTACTATTAAGACAACGTAGTATCCTGGAGGGTAGTAATTATGTCCTTTTTTATTTTCCAAACACTCAGTGCAGCACCTAATGCACAGTTGGTGCTCAGTGAATATTGGTTAAACAGATGAATGGGACAGAAGTTGGCAAACTTTTTCTGTAAAAGGCAAGATAATAAATATTTTAGGCTTTGTCAGTCATATGATCTCTGTCACAACTACTCAGAGCTGCTTTTTTACTGCAAAAGCAGCCATACACAATATGTAAGTAATAAGCATGGATGTGTTTCAATAAAATTATTTATGACCACTGAAATTTGAATTTTATATAATGCTCATGTCATGAAATACTCTTCTTCTGATTTTTTTCCAACTATTTAAAAATGTAAAAACAGTTTTTAGCTTGTAAAATGTACAAAAACAGAAGGGCCAGAGTTATTTTGTCAATCCCTGGAAAAAAATATGAATATCAGTTAAATTAAGCATGTATCTGAAACCTCAGCATCGTACAGTATACCCATGTAACAGACCTCCACTTGTAACCCTGACTTAAAATTAAAGTTGAAATTCTTTAAAAAAATAAAACTTATTATGGTCGTTTTATAAGCATTTTTTTATAATCTTATTTGAATAGACTAGAAAATTTATTTGGTCATTCACTAATATGATATTATGAGCATAAGGATAACAGAGGGAAAAATCAAATACTGGGTTAAATACAATTTTGTGTTTCTTGTATTATGCTATGCAGAATTTGATAAAATACTGTGAACTTTTAATTCATTTCTGGATTCATTTAAATACATTGAAAAAAGTTGAAAAGGAAAGTATGCATTGAGGAACAATTGATGAGGCGATAAGATGATGTAACCTGCTTGGTGTTATGGAAAGTCACGAAACTGTGCAGACTTGGTCCATTGCAAATTCATGCTAGCTAACCTCATTTAGGTTCTTAATACTACTTGTCAATTCTTTTCTTATTCATTGCTTGTTAAATTCTTACTGCATTCCTCATAGCAGCTGTTTTAGATTTTCTGTGCTTTCAGCTTCTACTCTCATGGCCTCTCACTCACTCTAAGCAGATGACTCTACTCCTTCTGGACTTGCTGGCCAATGCAAGCTCCTGCAGGTTTTCTCTCCTCATCCTCAGAGATCGCTGCTGCCACTCATTTCCCGTAACCTCACATTCCTCTTAATCTTCACTTCTTTGTTTTCTTTCATTGTAGGGGAAAAATGTGTCACTTACACTTCTGCTCTTTCCACCACCATTTTCTTTTCTTTTTTTTTTTTTTTTCCTGAGCTGGAGGTTTTGCTGTTTCCCAGGCTGGACTTGAACTCTTGGGCTTAAGCTATCCTCCCACCTCAGGCTTTTGAGTAGCTGGAATTACAGTTGTGATTCACTGCACCCAGCAGCATCTACCACTATTTTTAAACTTCTTCCATAAAATTATTCAATTATTTTCTTTATCTCTTCTGTTAGCATTTGTCTGCCTTCTTACTGGCTCTTTCTCTTCTTCATAAACATTCTTAGATATCCTAGTCTTTTAAGACAGGGCTTATTCAGCTTTTCTTCACAAATGTCTCCCACAAGCCAGCCTCTGTTCTGCTTGGGCTTGGCTTCACTTCTGTTCTCACTGGTAAGTGCCCCCACACATCACCCCTTTGCCCTTGCCTTAACACAAACAATCAAAAAATTCCATATCAAACTTAATCATTTCTTAGACCTTCTGTTTATTTAAGACGATTGTTCAATCTCCTTTAGGTTAATCATTTTATGTTCCAAAAATATGGTTGCCTTTATCTCCCGATATGACTTATTCCTTTAGTCCTTGCAATCTGCGTTCTCTTTTCACTGTTTTTTTTTTTTAATCTATTCTCAAGAATCACCAATATTGTGTTTATCAGGGGATAAACACAACAAACTATTATTAATAATAATCTTCTTTTAATTCCCTAGCATTTATCCTTTGATGGCTAATGCATACTTTTTAGAAATGTTTATTCTTCGGCCTCTGGAAGAGTGCTCCCTTCTTACCCCAGATAGTTTTCTCTCTGAAAATGTTGAAGGCTCTTTTTCCTCCCTGCCCTAAAGGTTGGTGTTCTCCAAAGTCATATCCTAGTCTCTCTCTTTTTCTTCTCTCTCTATTTAAAACTACCCATCTATATTCCATTTTGCCACCGTCAAGCTGATGGTTTACACACCATTCCAGCCCTCTCCTTCTTGGGCTCCAGTTCTGCATTATCGGGAGTCTGGTGGATATCTCCCCTGAATGCCTTATAGGCACCTCAAACTCAGCATGCTTAAAACTGAACTAATGATTCTTCACTGAAACTGTCTCTTACTTTACTAATTTCATTCCAGGTTTTTCTAAAAGAAGCTCCATTTCGTTGGTAATTAAATCTTGGAGCCATCCTTGACTCATTGCTTTTTATTGCCTCCCTTAGACAGTTCTCCAGTCCTAACAATTTACCTTTGAAATATTTTTGGCATCTTTCTCTTTCTTTATATTCCTCCTGCTGTGACCTTAGTTTAGTCTTTAATTACCACATACTTAATAAATTAGTAGTATTCTTTTTATTGGTCTCATTTCTTACAGAGTCACCCCTCTCTAATACATTTTAACTCCTTCCCGAAATACTGGTTTTAAATTACTTCACTTTGGTGATATTATTTCACTGCTCAATAATAACAGCTGGCAAGTATGGAGGGCTTATAGTGTATCAGGAGAGGCTTTAAGGAGTCGAGTTCTAAATGGATAGGCTTAATTAATCCTCACAATAATCTTATGAGGTAGCTGGTATTATCATTTAACTGTGAAGAACACTGAGCCTGCTAGAGTTCATCAGCTCATCCACGATCACACAGGTTATGAGCTGTAAGGTCAGGAATCCAAGGTTGCCCTCTCCCCACCCCTCAATGCAGGATGTGGGGTTGAGTTTGTTTGGGGAGTTGGAGGGCAGTACCTAGGCTTTTAACCGCTACACTGTAATGTCTTTTGTGAGTGACTGCCTCCAATGGCTTTTAATTTTCAGAAGTATCAAACACAAAACCAGAATAATAATTCTCATACATATGCACTGGGTCTTTGGTCTGCATAGTTATGTTTATATTGTTCCCTGGACTCCCATGATGCTTTCCTTTTTCTTTAACTAAGCTGAAAGTCTTCAGTATAAAACCCCTCCATCACCTTTCAACACTTACTTAAGCACTAGAGTCTATCTCACCCAAGAGGGACCCTTGTCTCCTGGCTACTAATTGCATTTACCTTGTTTCTTTTATATTTTACTTATCATATATTGGGTGGTATTCAGAACATTGATGTTTATGTGCTATCTCTCTTACTAGGTCGTAATTTCTGCATGCATTAAAGCCATAATCAATAGCAATAAAATGATTGAAATGAGTTCAATATATATTCTGTTTATCATTTTTAAGAATGTAAAACCTCATTTGAAGAAAGAGAAAGAAACAGTAAATTTCTCCCCAGACACCAAATAGTCTCAGATAATGCCACAGTTTCTGGTTTTTAATTACTATTGAAACTTCAAGTATGGTTATCCCAAGAATGGAGATTTTCCCAGTAGCTCTGACTCTGAATAAACAGGAAGTATAGTATCAGAAATTTGCCATGAGAACTTGGTCTTCTGAAACTTCTCATCCTAAGTGCTTGAACTTTTTCATGCCTTAGGATGTAGCATTAAGGATTTGAGTTGCTACTCTCTACCGGAGTAGGCATCATTTTATTTTTGGTTCTTATGGATAGGATATTTAAAAAGTGTAGTTATTCCTGGTTATACTTCATCAATAACTAACAGATGAATAATTTAAACGTATACATGGGCATTAGACTACTTACTTGAAGGAAACTATTCAAAATGTATTAACTTAGGTCAAAAAGCAGATCATTAAAGGGCAGAGAAATGTGAGTTGCTCATCCTGCCACATAACTTTTACATTTATTTCTGCCATTTATAGTCCCTGAAAATTATGAAGTCTTTGTAAATCATACTACGTCTCTCTCATCTTTTGTCTTTATGTACTTTCTTTCTATTTCTCCTCACAGATAATTGCATTTTCTTTTCTCTCCTATCCTCTAGCTCTTTCTTTATTCCTAATTCTCTCTTAGAGAATTACGATCATAGCCATAAATAATTTTAAAAATCAACTTTGAGGTTTAATTTGCATAAAGTAAGTGTATCCATTTAAACTGCACATTTCAATGAATTTTGACCATTACCTGTGCCCATATAAACACCACTGCAACCAAGGTACAGGACATTTTCATAAACGCCATCATTCTCTCACGATCCTTTGCAACATTTTTCTCCCCGACCCCATCTGTCCCTGGCAAATACTGGTCTGCTTTCTGTTGTCATAGATTAGTTTTGTCTTTTTTAGAATTTCATATGAATGGAATCACACAGTTTATACTTTGTTATATTTGCCTCTGTCATTCAGCATCATTTTTTTTTTTTGATGGAGTCTTGCTCTGTCACCAGATTGGAGTGTAGTGGCGTGATCTTGGCTCACTGCAACCTCCACCTCCTCGATTCAAGCAATTCTCCCGTCTCAGCCTCCTGAGTAGCTGGGACTACAGGTGCACGCCACTACGCCCAGCTAATTTTTGTATTTTTAGTAGAGACAGGGTTTCACCATGTTGGCCAGGTTGGTCTCGATCTCTTGACCTAGTAGTTTGCCTACCTCAGCCTCCCAAAGTGCCATTACAGGCATGAACCACTCGGCCCCAGCAGCATCATGGTTTTAAAATTCATTTATGTTATTCTGTGTATCAGTAGTTCATTTTTATTTTTAAATTCCATTTTATGAATATATCACAATTTGTTTATTCATTTGCCTATTGTTCACATTTGGGTTTTTTCCAGTTTTTGGCTATGACAAATAAAGCTGCTATGAACTTTTGTGTCTGAGTGTTTGTGTGGACATATGTTTTAATTTTTCTGAGGTAATCACCCAGGAGTTGATTTGCTGGGTAAATGATAAGTACTTGTTTAACTTTATAAGAAACTGCCAATTCGTTTCCAAAGTAGTTGTGCCATTTTACATTCCCATTAGAAAAGTAGGAGAGTTGTAATTTTTTCACATTCCTGTCAGTAATTGGTATTGTTAGTCTTTATAATTTTAGTCATTCTAGTGGATAAGCAGCAATATTTCATGGTGATTTTATTCTGCATTTCTCTGAGGTATAATGATATTAGGCATTTTTTCATGTGCTTGCGGAACAGTTGTATAACTTTTTAAGTGGTCTGTTTCAATCTTGTCAATTTAAATTATATTTAATTAGTAATTTTATTATGAGGTACATATTTATATATCAGCAACATATAATTTGTTTCTAATTTAAAAGTGCTAGTTTTCTGTTCAATTAAAGTAGATGAGTCCCTGATTTAATTCAACAATTCCTGTATTTTGGCTTATATGCATCTCAAGCACAGTCATTAACCAGCTGAAAAATCTGTCACAAGGCCAGAAATGGCTATAAACTGCTGCATAATAATTGCCTAATACTTTTGTAAAAGACCCACGCCTAGGGTAAATATTAGATAGTAATATTATCAAGAGAAAAACAGCAGTCGATGGGTAGCTGAGTGACTCCATAAACAATCTCCTATAGCAAATAGAAATGGAATTTGATCAACTATAAAAGCTAGGCTAATTTCTGCAGTTGAATTGGCAAACCTTATGATAACATTGAAGCATATGTCAAAATAAGCGCATATATGCCTGGAGTGAGAATGATCTCCCTCAGTCCTCTCAGTGCAAAACTAAAGTCACTGAGATTTCTCATATTCTCATCACCAATGTCAAGATGTAGTAGATTCTTGACATTCGTGGTAGTTATGTTCTATAAATTTGCTGAAAACATTGAATTAGTGCAAACAGTGAATTAACTCAGTGGAAATATATATAATCAAATATCATATTTAATCTTAAAATCTCATCCTGGTGGATGCTATTCTTTTTATTTTACAAAAGACATAAAGAGATTGAGAAGTGCTAAGTGACATGCCTGTTTTGCCATACTAACAGATGCCAGAGTTGGGATTTGAGCACCACCCACCTGGCCCCAGGGCTGGAGCTTCTGGCACTACTTGGCACTGCCCTGACTGCCTGTGTTTTCTGGTCATCTTTGTATGGGAGCAGAAACATGAAGGCAGCACATTACCTTGTTCTACCTCAGCTGCAGCCAGTGCTTTGGACAACTCAAATTTTTCGCTGCTCTGTGCATGTCCACAAATTATGACAAAATCTCTGGGAATATTGATTTGGGGGTTACAGATAAAGTTTAACAAGTAGGTGAATTCATGGTTACTGAATCTGTGAAAAAGAATTTATTTTACATATGAGAACATTAAAGCAAGCATTCACACACATTCATTCACACAAGCACATGCAGTTTCTGCATGAGTGGAGGAGGGAGCAGGCAGGATGGTAACAAGAAATGGTCTCTGATTTGTTTTTACTCTGATTCTGAATTGGACAGCAATGAGATTCTTTGATTATTTTCAGGTCTCTGGTTTATGTCATGGTTGTGTCTATATGGCTAGTTGACTTTTTTATGGTCAAAATGAAGTAGCCTATTGGTTAGCAGAGCTACAAAATCTAGGTCATGTAAATATCTAATCATTTTTACTGATATGTAATACAGCCTCACATCTCAAATTAAACAAATGTGGGTAGATTTTGTCAGCAATATTGATAAAATCTGAATCACAAAACATAGAAGAGTTCCACCAGCTATTATATCTTTGCTTTTGCCATTTCTTCATTTGAGGTCATCAAAGGTCTGTGCGAGATGATTCCAGCTATTTCCAGAGCTCAGTCTGAGACTGAGTAATGACATTTGGCAGAAACATTAAAGCCATGCTAGCTTTGTACAAGTGTTAACAACCAGAATATTACTCCAGACAACTTAGACCTAGGAAGCAATTGGAAGGATTCAGCAAATCACAAAATAGGAGCAGGTGAAAAAGTTTTAAGGTGGAAAATCATTTAGGTATAAGGTCTACTATCTTAAGTTGTTCCCCTCAGCCTTAATACTTTTGGAACAGAGACTTATTTGGAGCAAGATTCTTTTTAACTAAGTTTTGATTCTTTCTAGAATATGCTGGCTAATTTGTTTTATTATATAAATATTTTCATGTTTAGACCATTACTTAATAGCAAAACATTTATATGATTAATTTTTCTTTATCTTAATATGGTGTTTATATTTTGAATGAGAATTAGTTTTACTAATTGTGTCTGCTAATGAACATGTATCTTAAAATATGTTTGGAGTTTATTCTGTACCAAGCTTATATGTTTTTAGATTTGAAATGTATAAAACATTTAATTTCAGGTTTGTTTATAAAGTCTGTGGTAGTTTAAAATAAACTGTAAATATTTTTAAAACACCAGAGTTACCACCATTCCTACTGAAAGTATTCCAAAAAATTTCAAAGGAGGGACTCCTCCCCTTAACTCATTCTATGAGGTTAGCATTATCCTGATACCAAAACCTAGCAGTGATATAACAACAGCAACAACAAAACTTCAGGCCAATATCATTGTTGAGCAATCATGCAAAAATTCTCAACAGAATACTGGCAAAGCAAATCCAGCAGCACATCAAAACGCTTGTCCACTTCAATCAAGTAGGCTTCATCCCCAGGATGCAAATTTGGTTCAACATATGCAAATCAAAAAATGTGATGCATCACATAAGCAGAACTAAAGAAAAAAAACCACTTGATTATCTCAACAGTTGCAGAAAAGACCTTCGATAAAATTCAACATCACTTCATGTTAAAAACTCTCATTAAATGAGATATTGAAGAAACGTACCTCAAAATAATAAGAGCCATATATAACAAACCCATAGCCAATATCATACCAAATGGGCAAAAGCTGGAAGCATTACTTTTGAAAACAGCACAAGACAAAGTTGTACTCTCCCACCACTCCTACTCAACATAGTATGGGAAGATCTGGCCAGGGAAATCAGGCAAGAGAAAGAAATAAAGCATATTCAAATAAAAAGAGAGGAAATGAAACTATCTTTGTTTGCAGATGACATGATTTTATATCTAGAAAACCCCATTGTCTCAGCCCAAAAATTTCTTAGCTGATAAGCAACTTCAGCTAAGTCTCAGGATACAAAATCAATGTGCAAAAATCACTAGTATTTCTATACACCAACAATAGTTAAGCTAAGAGCCAAATCATGAGTGAACTCCTATTCACAATTGCTACAAAGAGAATAAAATACCTAGGAATTCAGCTAACGAGGGAAGTGAAAGGCCTCTTTTAGGAGGACTACAAACCACTACTAAAAGAAATCAGAAATGGCACAAAAAAATTGAAAAGTATTCAATGCTTATGGAAAGGAAGAATCAATATTGGTAAAATGGCAATTCTGCCCAAAGCAATTTATAGATTCAATGCTATTCTCATTAAACTACCATTGACATTCTTTACAGAACTAGAAGAAAACTACTTTAAAATTCATATAGAACAAAAAAAGAGCCCAATAGCCAAGGCAATCCTAAGCAAAAAGAACAAAGTGAGAGGCATCATGCTACCCAACTTCAAACTATACTACAGGGATACAGTTATCAAAACAGCATGGTTTTGGTACAAGAACAGACACATCGACTAATGGAACAGCAGAGAGAACCCAGAAATAAGACCACACACCTACAGCTAGGGAATCATTCACATTTGATTGAAGGAATTGAGACTTTGTTGAAATTGCTTATCAGCTTAAGCTTTTGATCTTCCATAAACCTGACAAAAACAAGCAATGGGGAAATGATTCCCTATTTAATAAATAGTTCTGGGAGAACTGGTTAGCCATATGTGGAAAACTGAAACTGGACCACTTCCTTACATCATATACAAAAATCAAGTCAAGATGGAATAAAGACTTAAATGTAAAAACCCAAATGTAATCCCAGCACTTTGGGAGGCCGAGGCAGGCAGATCACCTGAGGTCAGTAGTTTGAGACTAGCCTGGCTAACATGGTGAAACCCCATCTTTACAAAAAATACAAAAAATTAGCCTGGTGTGGTGGCACGCACCTATAATTCCAGCTACTTGGAAGGCTGAGGCAGGAGAATCACTTGAACCTGGGAGGCGGAGGTTGCAGTGAGCCAAGATCGCACCATTGTACTCCAGCTTGGGGCACAAGAGCGAAACTCCATCTCAAAACAAAAACGCAAAACCAAAACCAAAACACCCTGGAAGTGTTGGCGGGTTTTGGGGTGCAGGAGAGCGCTCAGTTCGTTCCCTGGTGGGCTCCAGGCTCTGGGTCTCCCGCTCTCTCAAGAATGGGAGGGGACCATGGTGGGTGCACTCGTAAATACCGTACCCCAAAAAAGTTTTTGTAGAAAAGTGATTTATTTAGGCAGAGAGAGCAAAAGGAGAAGGAGAGAGAAAGAAACAGCTAGCTCTCACACTGAGTGAGAGAAAGAAAAGCCGCTCTCACACTGAGTAAAAAGGGTTCCCAGAGGGGGAAAACCAGAGAAGGAAAGCTCCTCTCACACTGAGTGAGAGAATCCAGGAAGATGGAATCCAGGAGAGGAAAGCAGCTTCCACACTGAGTGGAGGGGAATTGAGACAGAGAGAGATGGAGTTTAGGAGGGGAAGACAAGCTTCCATGAGAGAGTGTGGAAAGGGACCCCAGAGGGGAAATTCACCCAGATGAGGGAGACAGGGACTTTTAACCTGGGAGGAATTCCCATCTTCTCCAAGACCCCTGGCTAATGAAAGGAGTGCCTTTGAACTTCTGCTGGAGTGATTGACTTTTGACCCTTTCCCACACCCATGAAAATTAAAACAGAAACTGTTAAATCTCCTGGATGGAGAGGCGTGGGACGGGGGCATGGCACTGGGAAGTTCTTGCCCTTGAAACTATGCCCCGTCATGGACCTGAAAAGAGAACACATTCCCTCAGAAGGAAACCTAGACAATACCATTCAGGACATAGGCACAGGCAAAGATTTCATGACAAAAGCGCCAAAAGCATTTGCAGCAAAAGCAAAAATTGACAAATGGAATCTAATTAAAGTGTTTCTGCAAAGCAAAAGAAACTATCAACAGAATAAACAGACAACTTACAGAATGGGAAAAATTTTGGAAACTATGCATCTGACAAAGGTCTAATATCTAGCATCCATCAGGAACTTAAACAGATTTACGAAGGTCTAATATTCAGCATCTATAAGAAACTTAAGCAGACTTACAAGAAAAAAAACAAACAATCCCATTAACAAGTAGGCAAAGGACATGAACAAGCACTTCTCAAAAGGAGCTGTACATGCAGCCAGCAAACATGAAAAAAAGCTCAACATCGCTAATCATTAGATAAATGCAAATCAAAACCACAATGAGATGCCATTTCATACCAGTCAGAATGGCTATTACTAAAAAGTCAAAAAATAATAGATGCTGGAAAGGTTGAAGAGAAAAGGAACACTTTTACACTATTGGTGGGAGTGTAAATTAGTTCAACCATTGCGGAAGACAGTGTAGCAATTCCTCAAAGATCTAGAACCAGAAATGCCATTTTACCCAGCAATCCCATTACTGGGTATATACCCAAAGGAATATAAATCATTCTATTATAAAGGTAATATGCATGCCTATGTTCATTGCAGCAATATTCACAATAGCAAAGACAGAATCAACCCAAATGTCCATCAGAGATAGACTGGACAAAGGAAATGTGGTACATATGCACCATGGAATACAATGCATCTATAAAAAAGAATGAAATCATGTCCTTTGCAGGGACATGAATGGAGCTGGAGGCCATTATCTTTAACAAACTAATGCAGAAACAGATTAATACCACATATTCTCACTAATAAGTGGAAGCTAAGTGATGGAAACACATAGACACATAGAGAGGAACAACATAGACTGGGGCCTACCGGAGGGAGCAGGATGGAGGAGGGAGAAGATCAGGAAAAATAACTGATGATCACTAGGCTTAATAACTGCATGATGAAATAATTTGTATAACATATCCCCATGACACATGTTTGTGTATGTAACAAACCTGCACATCCTGCACATGTACCCCTGAATTTAAAATAAAAGTTAAAATAAAACATCAGATAAAAAAAAATCAGAGTTGCTATTCTATTTGGGTACTGCAGTCTCTGTTTGAGTAAAAATGATTAGCTGGGACTATTGACTACTGTCAACCCTGGAACTTTTTTTAACTATTTAAATAAAAATTATTATATTAAGGACTTCAAAGCTACTGCCACACAATTGACTTATGAAATTATATATGTTAGAGAAATAAAGTGAACAATTATTAAATGAATAATAAGTAAGTGACTGTTGGGTTATTGTTTTAAAAATAAAAAACATTTCTATGTCAATGTATAAATCATACGGAATAGAAATGGCATTTTAACCTGCAGGTTGATTAATAATTTAATTTAAATTAGTAAATAACTATTTAGTATTTTAAGGAACATCTCTAGGTGTTTCAGAGATAAACAATAATGTGTTTGTTTTTTTTTTGGCTTCCAAAAGTTTACATTCAGCAGGAATCTTTTGTAAACCATGCTATATAGTGCGGTGAATGCTCTATTAGCGCCACAAGCTAATATATCAGTTACGAGCAATGTCAGCAGCTAAAAACACAAGTAAAATTTCACGGAGGAGAATTTAAAAATTTTATGAGACAGAATGGAGGGATGGTATGTATGGGGGAAAGACATTTTAGGCAAAGGGAACAACTTAGAAAAACCACAAAAGCATAAAAAGTGATGTGTTTGGGAATATGTCATTGTAATGTCAGGTCTATGTCTTAGTCAGCTCAGGTGGTTATAACAAGAATACCATCTACTGGGTGGCTTAAACAATAAACATTTATTTTCACAGTTCTGGAAGTTGGGAAG
Source organism: Cacajao melanocephalus (assembly GCA_963573385.1). Classification (NCBI taxonomy): domain Eukaryota; kingdom Metazoa; phylum Chordata; class Mammalia; order Primates; family Pitheciidae; genus Cacajao; species Cacajao melanocephalus. Next base: position 224,226 of record CAUYLG010022404.1, on the reverse strand, counting down.
TCCAAGATGAAGATGCTGGCAGGTCTGGTGTCTGGTGAGAGTTTGTTTCATGGCTTGCAGACAGTTGCTATATCCTCACATGGCTGAGACACAGACGGACAGACAGATAGGCAGACAGACACACACAGACACACATAGACACACACGCGCGCACGTGCGCGTGCACACACACACACACACACACACACACACACAGAGTAAGAGAGAGACCAAGCTTTCTCATGTCTCCTCTTATAATAAGGGCACTGATCCCAACATGAGTGCTCCACCCATGACCTACTTACCTCTTAGACCATCTCCAAATACCATCATGCTGGTGATTAAGGTTTCAACATAGGAAGTTTAGAGAGACACAAACAAACATTCAGTCCATAGCAATGTAATACATAAGGATAGGTTTAAAATTGAAAAAAATAAGTTTGGAGTAAGATTTAAGGTAGCATTGACAGCTAAATTATAGATTTTGTCTAAAGCAACGTGAAGACTTACAAGGTCTTTAGAAAGATAGTTTTGGTAATATTATACAGAATGAATTAGAAAGAGGAAAGTTTGGCACAGGGAGACCAGTTAGGAGACTATTCCACAGGTCTCAGTAAGAGAGGATGAGGGCTACTGAGGAGGAAATATAGAGGAGGGAATAGATTGGAAAGATATTGTTTAGGTAGAATTATCTGGGGACATTGTCACATGGTAATGAGAAAGACTGATGAGCTAGGAAATGCTTGTGAAACCTGGAGATGGGGAAGAAAATCATTTCACCAAATAAGGGCACGAGTGCAGTTTACCTTCTTTCAAGTCATTTGGTTGAGAAAGGAGAAAATAGGATTTTTCCTTTTTAGAAAAATAAGTTTTTGTTTGTTTGTTTTTTTAAAGATTGGGGCTAAAGCCCATACAGAGAGAATGTTTACAAGATGCAGAGGAATGTTTATAAGATAGAGAGAAATATAAACAATTCCTACTTGGCCACTTGTTTGCTATAGGTTAGTCCAGGCCACACAGAAAGAATGTAACAGTGTATCAGTGACAGTCTGGAGTCTTTGGCACATATATTTCTACTTCATTTTGTCATGGGCCACCTTGCTATTGACCCCCATTTGTTATGTTCTACTGGTCCCCCTGCCTAGTTTTGGTCTATCTTACTTCCTCCCCTGTGACTGCTCTCCTTAAACATAATAATAAAAATAATCAGATGAGCATCCTCTGATTATACCTGAAAGAGAAAAGGGGAATTTACTAGGAAGGTACACAGGTGCCTTTGCAGAAGTCAAGGGCAGGCAGGTACTGGACCCAGGCACTAAAAACGCAGAAGGATCCTCACTTACTAGAACAAGTGCATTTGTGACATTCTTCTTTCTATGTCTTTGCAAGATGGATTCCTCTGCTTTGCTGGAGGAAGTATAATAGGTAGAAGATGCCAAACCACAGTATCCAAGCTTCACATGTGTCTAATAGGTCTAGTTACATAAAAAAGGCAAACTTCCCTCAGCCCTAATCTTAACTGATTGTCTCAGCCTGGATCAAGTGCCCAAGCCTGTTCCAACCAACAGTGGTCAATGGAATGGGTCCCATTGTACAAGCATGACTCTTCGGAGCTCAATATGGGGACCTGTTCATGGGGCTGAGGGAGAGGAATTGCTGTTTCATGCATAGATGCTGGGCTGGCAACACAGTGGCTTAGGGTCATCACACACTGGTATACTTCTGATCTCCTATACCTAGCTATCAATTCTCATTAGGTAGATTGCCTACCATCAAAACCTTAATAGTTATTTATCGGAGCATTTATGATAGAATATATTTTTATTAGGAGCATCACATATTATATAACATATAATAGGAGTATTAAATATAACAAAGCAGAAATATTTTTAGTAATAAGAAAAAGGATACTTAGACTTTAACAACTGAGACAACCTCCTAGTCTTTCTACTCCAGACTGTACAGGAAATTCCTCATCAAATTTCTGAAAACCACTCTCAGACATTATCCATTTTTTATAGTCCTGTCATCTCTTCGTTTTCAAACAGCAGGGATGTTCTTCTCTATAAAACCATATGCTTTTGTTGGAATAATGAGCTAGAAATAGAAATTAATTCCAACTGTTGATTCTATGCTTTCCTGTAACTAAAACATTGAAAATAAGACTTATTTGATCACACAATTCTAAAGTAATACAGAAATTTCTTAAAGAGTTACTAGTGCACTATAGCTCCATCATGCTGCAAAGTTCAGTAGAAGTGACTGATGTATTGTTTTGTCACCTCAGAGTCAACAATAATTGCTAATATCTATAAAGGATCTTTCATTGCAAAATATGGCTATCTTTGCTGTAGCTCAAAATGAGTAGGATTTTGTTCATGATTCTATCCTTTATTCTTAGAGCAGTGCCAGACATGTAATAGGCCCTCAATATTTCTGAATAAATCATTGAAAAGTATTTGGCATGGAAGGAGTCTTACTATAGTGATGTCACTTAATTCCTTGAACTCTGTGGTAGGTAGTCTCCAAAGATGCCTGCCATCGTTTCCTTCCTTCCGGTACATACATATTCTTTCATCCAACAAGAGGTCAAATCTATTTTCTCTACCTTTGTCTTTAGGCTGGTCTTGAAATTTTCTTTGACCAATTTAATTTGGAGAAAGTGGCACCGTGAGAGTTCTGAGCCTAATATTTAAGAGGCCTAGAAACTACTGTTTACCTTTCAAAACTAATTAGAGAGGTAAAACTATTTACGTCTCAAAGAACTTCTTATATGTTCTTATAAGAAGTCCATACTTATTATGTTGGAAGAAAGTCCATGTGGAGTCACATGGAGAGGTCAGAGGCACCAGACAAGTGAAAGAAACCTCCTTGGACTTTTTTTAAAACCTCATTCTACTCACCAACTGAAAACAGCTGAGTAAATGGCCCCGGTTGACATCACAAGAAGCAAAAGAACTACCCAGCTAAGCCCACCTCCACGTTCCTATCCTAAGGAATTACGAGAAATATTCAATTGTTTAAGACACTGTTTGGGGGTTATTTGTTAGGCAGAAACAGATGCCTGAAATAAGCTCCTTCTATATTATATGCCAAAAATTGCATATTGATCTGTCATGAAAAATATACTTTTCAACTTTTATTTAGATTCAGCAGGTGTACGTGCAGACTTGTTGCCTGGATGTGTTGCATGATGCTGAAGCTTGGGGTATGAATGATCCTGTCAGCCAGGTTGTAAGCATAGTACCCAATAAGTCTTCAACCCTTGTTCCTCTTTCTCCTTCCCCACTCTAGGTGTACCCAGTGTTTCTTGTTGCCTTCTTTATGCCCATGAGTACCCAGTGTTTAGCTCTAACTTAAAAATGAGAACATGCAGTATTTGTATTTGATTTTCTGTTCCTGCATTAATTCACTTAGGAAAATGCCTCCACCTGTATCCATGTTGCTGCAAAGGAGATAATTTCATTCTTTTATGGCTGTGTAGTATTCCATGGTGTATATATACCACATTTTCTTTATCCAGTCCACCACTGATGGGTTAACTAAGTTGATTCCATGTCTTTCCTATTGTGAAGAGTACTGCAATGAACATGCAAGAGCATGTGTCTTTTTGGTAGAGAGATTTGTGTTTGGGGAATATATATATCCAGTAATAGGATTGCTGGGCTAAATGGTAGTTCTTTAAGTTCTTTGAGAAATTTCCAAATTGCTTTTAACAGTGGCTGGACTAATTTACATTCCCACCAACAGTATATGTGTTCCCTTCTCTTCACAGCCTTGTGAACATTTGTTATTCTTTGATTTTTCAATAATAACCATTCTGACATGTATGAGATGGTTTCTCAGTGTGGTTTTTATTTGCATTTCTCTGATGATTAGTGATGTGGAGCATGTTTTCATATGTTCATTGCCCACTTGTATGTTCTCTTTTGAGATGTGTCTGTTAATGTCTTTTGCCTACTTTTTTTTTTTTGAGACAATGTCTCGCTCTGTCACCCAGGCTGGAGTGCAGTGGCATGATCTTGGCTCACTGTAGCCTCTACCTCCTGTTTTGCCCACTTTTTAATAGAGTTATTTGTTTTTTGCTTATTAATTTGTTTAAATTGAATATAGATTCTGGATATTAGACATTGTTGGATGCATAGTTTGAAAATATTTTCTCCCATTCTATAGGTTGTCTGTTTGCTTTGTTGATACTTTCTTTTTCTGTGCAGAAGCTTTTTAGTTTAATTAGGCCCCACTTTTTTGTTTTCATTGCAGTTGCTTTGAAGACTTAGTTATAAATTCTTTTCCAAGGCAAATGTCTGGAATGGTGTTTTCTAGGTTTTCTTCTAGGATTCTTATAGCTTGAAGTCTTACATTTAAATTATTAATCTTCCTTGAGTTAATTTTTCTATGGTGAAAGGTAAGGGTCCAGTTTCATTCTCACGCCTATGGCTAGCCAGCTATCCCAGTAGCATTTATTGAATAAGGGATCTTTTTCCCATTGCTTCTTTTGTAAGTTTTGTCAAAGATAAAACGGTCATGGTGTGTGGTTTTATTTTTGGGTTCTGTATTATGTTTCATTGGTCTATGTGTCTGTTTTTGTACCAGTACCATGCTATTTTAGTTACTACAGCCTTATAGTATAGTTTGAGGTTATGTAATGTGATGTCTCTGGCTTCGTTCCTTTTTTCTTAAGATTGCTTTGCCTATTTGGGCTCTTTTTTGGTTCCATATGAAATCTAGAATAGTTGTATCTAGTTCTGTGAAAAATGATGTTTGTAGTTTAATAATCCAACATGAAACTACAATAGCACTGAATCTGTAGATTGCTTTGGGCAGTATGGCCATTTTAAAAATATTAGTTTTTAAAATCCATAAGCATGGAATGTTTTTCCACTTGTTTGTGTCATCTGTGATTTCTTTCAGCCATGTTTTGTAGTTCTCCTTGTAGAAATATTTTACCTCCTTGGTTAGATGTATTCCTAGGTATTTTATTTTTGTTTGTGGCTCTTTCAAATTGTACTGTATTCTACTTGGCTGTCAGTTTGAATGTTATGGGTGTATAGAATGCTACTGATTTTTGTATGTTGATTTTGCATCCTGAAACTTTATTGAAGTTGAAAAATAATTATTAATAATTTATTAGATAATAACTCAATTAGACCCTTGTTCAATTTTGATAGTAAAGGATTAGCCACCACCTGATTTGTAAAACAATTTTCTATGCAGTTTTTAAATAGCATTTTCTTTCTTGGTTCTAACATGAAGATTTTGACTTGTGCCTTTGTGTTGCAACTATATGTTTTTTACACCCTGGGTGAATATACCATAGTAAGATTCAGGATAGTGATAGATGTGCCTTTCTTTTCCCAAAGTGACAGAACATTGTGGGAATAGAGGTGGAAAGAGAATCAGCTTCTTGAGAATAATTTTAGGAAAAAGTTCATATGATGTTGATGATCTGAAAGTCAAATGCCCCAAAACTACCAGCCTACTGACCATTACACTTAATTACCACCTAATGGATTGTACCCTAAAACTTCAACACCAAAAATAGTTTGCTAACATACACCCCTGTGAATCCAGAGACAACAAATCAGCTAAAAATAAAGACCATGCACAAAGCCTTGGCCTTCTGGAAACATCCAGTAAAAAAAATTCTACTAGCTGTACTCAATCTACACTGCTGTTGAAAGAACACCCTCAGCCAGAAATTAGGAAGAACCAGTACAAGAACTCCAGCATCTCAAATGGCCAGAGTGTTGCCTATCCTCCAAACAATGACACTAATTCTCCAGCAAGGGTTCTCAACCAGGCTGAGATGACTGAAATGACAGGAAATAGATTTCAGAATATGGATAGAAACAAAGATCACTGAGATTCAGGTGATCACTGAAACCCAATGCAAGGAACCTGAGGATTACAGGGTGACAGTACACGAACTGGTAAACAAAATGGCCATTCTAAGAAAGAACTAAACTGATCTGATAGAGCTGAAAAACACACTACAAGAATTTTATGATGCAAGTGCATCATAAAATGATTAACAGCACAATAGACTAATCTGAGGAAAGAATCTCAGAGATTAAAGACTGGCTTTCTTAAATAAGACCGACAAAAATAAAGAAAAAAGAATGAAAAGTAATGAACAAAACTTCTGGAAAATATGGAATTATGTAAAGAAGCCAAATCTACAAATACCTCCCTGAAAGAGACGGGGAGAAAGCAAGCGATTTGGAAAACATATTTTGGGATATCTTCCATGAACACTTCCCCAGTCTCACTAGAGAAGGCATCATTCAAATTCAGAAAATGCAGAGAACTCCTGCAAGATGCTACACAAGAAGATCATTCCCAACACACATAAGCATCAGATTTTTCAATGTTGAGTGAAAGAAAAAAATGTTTAAGGCAGCTAGAGAAAGGGCAGGTCACCTACAAAGGGAACCCCATCAGGCTAACAGAGGACCTTTCAGCAGAAGTCCTACAAGCCAGAAAAGGGCCCATATTTAACATTCTTAAAGAAAAAAAACTCCAACCAAGAATTTCATATCCTACCAAACTGAACTTCATAAGTGAAAGAGAAATGAGATCCTTTTCAGACAAGCAAATGCTGAGAGAATTCATTACCACCAGATCCACCTTACAAGAAGTCCTGAAAGAAGCACTGCATATGGAAAGGAAATACTCTTACCAGCAAATACAAACACAAACTTAAGTATACAGACCGGTGACACTATAAAGTAACCATACAAATATGTCTCCATAGTAACCAGCTAATAATAAGATGACAGGATAAAATCCACATGTATCTATACTAACTTTGAATATAAACAAGCTAGCTAAATGCCCCAAGTAAAAGGCACAAAGTGGCAAGCTGGATAAAGAAGCAAGACTCAATGGTATGCTGTCATCGAGAGACTCATCTCACATGCAGTGAGTCAAAGGACCAAAATAAAGGGATGGAGAAAAATCTACCAGGCAAAAGGAAAACAGAAAAAAGCAAGAGTTGCAACCTTAATTTCAGGCAAAATGGACTTTAAACCAACAAAGATCAAAAAAGATAAAGAAAGGCATTATATAATGGTAAAGGGTTCAATTCAGCAAGAAGTCCTAACTCTCCTAAATATATATGGACCCAACACAGGAGCACCCAGATTCATAAAGCAAGTTTTTAGATACCTACAAAAAGACATAGACTCTCACACAATAATAGTACAAGACTTCAATACCACACTGTCAGTATTACACAGACAATTGAGGCAGAAAATTAACAAAGGTATTTAGAACATGAACTCAACACTTGACCAAATAGACCTAATGGACATCTACAGAACTCTCCAGCCCTGAAAACATGATATACATTCTTCTTATAGCCACATGGGACATACTGTAATATAGACCACACAATAGGACATAAAACAGTACTCAGCAAATTTTAAAATACTGAAATCATACCAACCACACTCTCAGACCACAGTGAAATAAAAATAAAATTCAATACTAAGAAAATCACTCAAAACCATACAACCTGCGCGTGAATGACTTTTGGATAAATAATGAACTGGCAACCAACAGAATAGGAAAAAAATTTTGTAATCTACCCATCTGACAAAGGGCTAATATCCAGAATCTACAGAAAACTTAAATAAATTTACTAGAAAAAAACAACCCCATCAAAAAGTGGGCAAAGGATATGAACAGACACTTTTCAAAAGAAGACATTTATGTAGCTGACATACATATGAAAAAACACTCATCATCACTGGTCATTAGAGAAATGCAAATCAAAAACACATTGAGATATCATCTCATACCAGTTAGAATGGTGATAATTAAAAAATCAGGAGACAACAGATGCTGGAGAGGATGTTGAGGAAAAGGAATGCTTTTACACTGTTGATGGGAGTATAAATCAATTCAACCATTGTGGAAGACAGTGTGGCAATTCCTCAAGGATCTAGAAATAGAAATACCATTTGACCCCATAATCCCATTACTGGGTATATACCCAAAGGATTGTAAATCATTCTGTTATAAAGACACATGCACATGTATGTTTATTGCAGCACTGTTCATAATAGCAAAGACTTGGAACCAACCCAAGTGCCCATCAAGGATAGACTTAATAAAGAATATGTGGCACATATACACCATGGAATAGTATGCAGCCATAAAAAATGAGTTCATGTCCTAAATACCACCAATAGGGTGCTACATACAGTAAAAATTATCCATTACAATCAATAATTTTGGATAATGAATAATGGATCACATGAATTATCTATTCATATGATCAGCTGTGTTCTCAGAACTCTGATCCTTACCTCCTGGTATTCATGCCATTTGCAATTCTCTCCATGTGACTGTGGGTATGACTCACTTCTAAGTACAGTTCTGTCACTTCTGAGATAAAGTTACCAAAAAACCTGTTTTGGGTGCTTTATCTTGTTTTCTCACTCACTCAGTCTGATGAAACCAGCTACCATGTTGTGAACTGCCCTGTAGAGAGGCCCATGTGGCCAGGAACCAGCGCCTCTGGCCAGCAGCTATGTGAGGAAGCTTGGAAGTTGATATACTGAGGCCTGACAATGACCAGAGATTGGGCTTGGATCTGGATCCTCCTGTGGTCAAGCCCTGAAATGACTGCAGCCCCAGCCAACATCTTAATTACAGACTTGTGAGAGACCTTGAAACAGTGCAGCCTGCACAACAATAGTCCTAAACTCCAGAAACCATGAGATAAGAAATATTCTTGTTATAAGTAGCTAAGTGTTGAAGTAATTGGCTACTTAGCAATAGACAACTGATGAAAGAGCCCAATCAATGATTGGCAGACTGGCAGATTTAAATATATCTTAAAGTTCCATTTGGAGTTAGAATTTTAGAGCTGTACATGACCAAGAGATCCCAAGTTCGTTATTATCATTTTGGTAAAGTGTTAGCTACCAAGTGATGAACCTGGGTCCAGATTTCTAATATGTAGGCCAGTGTTTGGACATTCCTTTATCCAATTTTTCCACAAATACTAATTAACCATGTACTTGGCTCTGGAGGTATGCAAGGAAAAAAATCCTATTTTCTGTCCTCAAGAGGCTCACACTAGAATGAGGCATACAGATAAATAATAATTTAAAATGTAGCACTGAGATGCCAGGATGAAATATACAGAGCACTTGGAACACCTATAGTCTGCCATAGTAGAAATTATCCATTATCATGGATAATTTTGGATAATGGATAATGGATAATGGATAATGGATCACATGAGTTATCCATTCATGTAATCAGTTTTGCCCCAGAACACTCTTTTTAACTTGAAACAATGTTTTTTAAAAAGTGTTCACTAAGGATGAGGTAATCAGGAATGGTTATATTGTCTACTCCTGACACTTGGTATCTAAGTATGTCCAAGAATACCTAGAGAGAGAAGGCATACAACAAGACCCCAACTAAACCCACACTTATCTTAACTTCCCCTTTCCTTAAAGCACTCTATGCTGAAATCATATAGGGTTATTTTCCCTGAGTGTCCATCAACCAATGCATGCATAAAGAAAATGTGGTTTATATATACACAGTGGAATAATATTCAGCCATAAAAGGGAGGTAAATTCTGTTACTTGCAACAATATGTTTGAAACTGGAGGACATTATGCCAAGTCAAATTAAGTAAGGCACAGAAAGATAAATACTGCACTTTCTCACTTATGTATGGAATTTCGAACAAATCAAAATTATAGAAGCAGAGAGCAGAATGGTGGTTACCAGATACTGGGAAATGAGGGGAACGAGGAGGTGTTGGTCAAAGGACACAATGTTTCAGCTAGATAGAAGTAAATTATTGATATCTGAGGTGACAGATAAGGTGAATAGGTTGACTCAATCATTCCACATTGTATACATTCCACATTGTATACTTTATACCCCATAAATATATACAATTATAATTTGTCTATAGTCAATTAAAAACACACAACATAGCTTCACATCTTTGCCCATGCTGCAAATCAACTTCTATAATTAGCTCCTAATCAACTTTTATTGCCAACTACTAGTCAACTTTTCTAACTAGCTGGTCTTTTGTCTCTGTCAAATCTTCCTCTGTGACTTTGGACAGAGTTGATGACCCTCTCCTGTGTCCAGTTTCATTCCTGCTGGCTGCATAGCAGGTTGTAACTTTGGGGAAGGACACAGGTTAGGGGGCTTTCTTTGATGGGAGATCTACCACTTTCCGACTATGCTTTTTATGAAGCTCAGCACCTCACCATCACTCAGGTTTTTCTCATCTTTGTATGATAAAAATTACATTTCTAAATTCAATGGCCCATTTTCAGTCCTTATGTTGGACTTTCAGACTGTGGGTGTAGTTTACCCATGCTCTCCTTTTACAAATGCTTCCTTCTTTTGACTTCTGGGATATCACAGATGGCTGGCTTTCCAATGACTTTTCTCTGTGCTCCTTTTAGATGACCATTTTCTGACCATTTAGATCACCATCTCCTTTTAGATGACCATTTATTCTATTCTACTTATACGTTTTGGAACTCATTAGGGCTCTGTACTGGGTTATTTTCATCTCTATGTCTGCAGTCTTGCCTTTGTTGATCCCATTTCTGTCCATAACCTTTGTATGCCATATGTCTGTTGAATACTACTAAATTTGTAGCACCCACGTGTTATTTCCACTGGCTTGTTTTCTGAGTGCCTCAAACTTAAGGTATAAAAAACAGAACTTCTGATCATTATTTCTGCCTCCACTGTAAATGGCTCTTCTTGTAGGTTTCCCTGTCTTAGCACATGACACTTCCATATACCTGGTTGATCATTTCAGTAAATGACAGTCATCTCCTCTGATGCACCTCTTTCATATCAACCCTATTGCTTGTATACACTTTTTCCCATACCCATTGACGCTGCTCTGGTTTACCACGCCATTGTCTGCAGTGAAGTGAATTATTGTTCTTTTCTTGTTTTGGTTTTTAAAATTTTATTTATTTATCAATACATAATGTTTGTATATATTGATGGGAAATGTGGTATTTTGTTCTATGCATAGGTAGTGCAATGATCAAGTCGGGATATTTAGGTCATCCATTACTTTTATCATTTATCATTTCTATGTGTTGGGAATGTCTCCACTCCTCTCTGCTAGCTATTTTGAAATACACAATATATTGTTGTTAATTATAGTCACCTTACCCTGCTATTGAACATTAGAACTTATTTTTTTTATGATTTTTAAAATTCTTTATTGAGATATAATTCACATCCCCTTAAATTCACCCAAAGTGCACAATTCAGTGGGTTTTGTATATTCATGTTTTGCAACCATCACCAAAATGTAAGTTTAGAACATTTTCATCACTTTCATCATCCCCTCCCTGTGTCCATGTGTTCTCATTGTTCAACACCTGCCTGTGAGTGAGAACATGTGGTGTTTGGTTTTCTGTTCTTGTGTCAGTTTGCTGAGAATGACGGTTCCTAGATTCATCCATGCCCCTAAGAAGGACACAAACTCATCGTTTTTTATGGCTGTGTAGTATTCCATGGTGTATATGTGCCACATTTTCTTTATCCAGTCTATCATTGATGAACATTTGGGTTGGTTCCAAGTCTTTGCTATTGTAAACAGTGCCTCAGTGAACATACATGAGCATGTGTGTGAACATACATGTGCATGTGTCTTTATAACAGAACAATTTATAATTCTTTGGGTATATACCCAGTAATGGGATTGCTGGGTCAAATGAAATTTCTATTTCTAGGTCCTTGAGGAATCGCTGCACTGTCTTCTATATGGTTGCACTAATTTACACTCCCACCAACAGTGTAAAAGTGTTCCTGTTTCTCCACATCCTCTCCAGCATCTGTTGTCTCCTGATTTTTTAATGATCACCATTCTAACTGGCATGAGATGGTATCTCAATATGGTTTTGATTTGCATTTCTCTAATGACCAGTGATAATGAGCATTTTTTCATGTGTGTTGGTGTCATAGATGTCTTCTTTTGTAAAGTGTCTATTCATATCCTTTGCCCACTTTTGAATGGGTTTGTTTTTTTCTTGTAAATCTGTTTTAGTTCTTTGTAGTTTCTGGATATTAGCCCTTTTTCAGATGCGTAGATTGCAAAATTTGTTTCCCATTCTGTTGGTTGCCAGTTCACTCTAATGATTGTTTCGTTTGCTGTACAGAAGCTCTGGAGTCTAATTAGATCCTATTTGTCTATTTTGGCTTTTGTTGCCATTGCTTTGACTGGCTTCTTTCACTTGGCATAACATTTTCAAGGGTTATCATGTTGTAACATGTATCAGTACTTCATACCTTATATAGCTAAATAATATTCCATTCTAAGAATATAACACACTCTTATCAGTTAATAGATTGGACATTGGATTGCTTCCACTTTTGAATAATGCTTCTATGAACATTTGTGACACATTATTGTGTATACATACATTTTTATTTATCTTGGATATATACCAAGGAAGAAAATTGATGGGTAATATGGTAATCTTTTTATGTTTAACCTTTCTGACAAGCTGCCAAACTTTGTTCAAAAGAGGTTTCACTGGCTTTATCTACCCAACAACAATGAATGAGAGTTCAAATTTCCTTACATCTTTACCAGCACTTGTTGTTGTCTGCCTTTTTGAGTATATATCCTTGAAGGGTACTGAAGATAAATGGTGAAGATAAATTGTAAAACCTCTTGTGGTTTGATTTGCACTTCCCTAATAACTAGTCATGTTGAACATCTTTTCATGTGCTTATTTAATGTGCATTTGCATATCTTATTTGGAGAAGGGTCTGTTCAAATCCTTTGCTCATTTTAAATTGGATTATTAGTCTTATTATTATCAACTTTTATTTTAGATTCAGGGGTACATGTGCAGGTTTGTTACATGAATATATTATGTGATGCTGAGGTTTGAGATATGAATGATCCTGTCACCCAGGTAGTGAGCAAAGTATCCTCTAGTTAGGTTTTTAGCCCTTCCTCCCTTTGCTCTCCAACCCCTCCAGGAGTCCTAAGTGTCTATTGTTGCCACCTTTACGTCCACAGGTACTCAATGTTTAGATTCCGCTTATAAGTAAGAACATGCAGTATTTGGTTTTCTGTTCCTGCATTAATTCACTTAGGATAATGGCCTCCAGGTGCATCCATGTTATTACAATGGATATGATTTTGTTCCTTTTTGTGGCTCTGAAGTATTTCATGGTATATATCTACCACATTTTCTTTATCTAATCCACCATTGATAGGGACCTAGGTTAATTCCATGCCTTGGCTATTGCATAAGTGTTGCAATTACCATATGAGTGCATGTGCCTTTTTGGCAGAATAAATTAGTTTTCTTTGGATATATACTTAGTAATGGGATTTCTAGATTGATGAGTAGTTCTAAGTTGTCTGAGAAATCTTCAAACTGCTTTCCATGGTGGCTGAAATAATCTATTAATATATTCCCATCAACAGTGTCTAAGCATTCCCCTTTCTCTGTAGTCTCATCAGCATCTGTTATTTTTTGACTTTTTAGTAATAGCCATTCTGACTGGTGTGAGATGGTATGTAATTGTGGTTTTGATATGCATTTCTCTGATGATTAGTGATGCAGAGTATTTTTCATGTTTGTTGGTTGCATGGATGTCCTCTTTTCAGAAGTATCTGTTCATGTCTTTTGCCTACTTTTTAATGAAATTATTATTATTATTTTTTTCCTTGTTGAATTAAGTTCCTTATAGATTCTGGATATTAGACCTTTGTCAGATGCATACATTGCAAAAACATTCTCCCATTCTGTAGGTTGTCTTTTTACTCTGTGTATAGTTTCTTTTGCTGTGCAGAAGCTCTTTAGTTTACTTAGGTCCAATTTATTAATTTTGTTTTTGTTGCAATTGCTTTTGGAGTCTTCATCATAAAATCTTTGCCAGGGCCTAGGTCCAGGATCATATTTCCTAGGTTATCTTCCAGGGATTTTATAGTGTTAGGTTTTAAATTTAAGTCTTTAAGTCATCTTAAGTTGATTTTTATGTAAGGAAGGGGTTCAGTTTCAATCTTATGTATATGGCTAGCCAGTTATACCAGCACCATTTATTGAATGAGAGTTCTTTCCCCATTGCTTATTTTTGTTGGTTTTGTCAATGATCAGATGGTTGTAGGTCTACGGGATTATTTTTGGGCTCTCTATTCTGTTCCATTGGTCCAGGTGTCTATATTTTTACCAGTACCATGCTATTCTGGTTGCTGAAGCCTTGTAGTGTAGTTCAAAGTGGGGTAAGGTGATGCTTCCAGCTTTGTTCTTTTTGCTTAGGATTGCTTTGGCTATTTGGGCTCTGTTTTGGTTCCATATGAATTTTAAAATAGTTTTTCTTCTAATTCTTTGAAGAATATCATTGTTAGTTTGATAGGAATGGACGGCATTGAATCTATAAATTGCTTTGCACAGTATGGTTATTTTAACAATATTGACTATTCCTATCCATGGGCATGTAATTACTTTTATTTGTTTGTGTCATTATTAATTTTTTTTGTGCAATGTTTTGTAATTCTCTTTCACCTCCTTGGTTAACTATATTCTGAGGTATTTCATGATTTTGTGGCTATTATGAATGGGGTTGTGTTCTTGATTTGGTTCTCAGCTTGGATATTGTTGGTGTATAGGAATGCTACTGACTTTTGTACATTGATTTTTGTATCCTGAAACTTTGCTGAAATTGTTTATCAGTGAATTTTTCTTTAAATGGTAGAATTTAATAGTGAAGCCATATGGATCTAGGCTTTACTTTATTGGAAACTTTTAAATTACTAATTAACCTCTTGTTATAGCTTTATTCAGATTTGCTATTCCTTCTTTAGTTAGTTTTGGTAGTTTATGTTTTTCTAGAATTTGTTCATTTATGTTACTAATTTATTAGAGTATAATTCTTCATAGTATTCCCATATAGTATTAAATTCCTGTTAGATTTGTAGTAATGGCTCCTCTTTCATTTTTGACTTTAGAAATTTGAGTCTTCTCTTTTTTCTTTGCTAGAGTAGCTTACAGTAGCATTTTTACTTCTCTCAGTTTCTACTTTTATTGCTTTCCAATCATTCTTCATGCAGCACGCAGAATGATGTTTTGAAAATGCAAATCAGATCATGCCATTTCCTGCTTAATTATCATATATTTAATTAGGATAAAATAAAAGTTTCCTGTCTCGGCTTACAAGGTCATAGAAAATCTGACCCTTGATTTGCTTCCAAACTTTATCTTGTGCCAGTTTTGTAACTGTAATAGGTCTGTTGCTCAATGCACATCACAATGTCAGTACATTGAGACACTGGGTTGCAGTACAGAAAGAGATTTAATTGTAGGACTGTTCAATGAGGAGATGGGAAACTTCTTCTATCTCCCTAAGAAGTTTGGAGAAAGGGTTCTTAAAAGTTTTGAAGTGGGCTGACATGTGGATATCATCGATTGGTTAAAGAATGTGGGGTAGAGTCATGAGGCAGGGAGATAAGAATCTGTGTTCTCATGTTAATTCTGTTCCTCTGTGAGAGTCTTCAAACTAGGAGTGTCAGCTGTTTCACTGATATTTGGGATCTGGAAAGCATTTTAAGTAATCTTAACCAGAAGCCATATAATCCTAAAGTGGAAATCCCATCTATAGGAACAATGGGGATGCAAATGGTCAGTATCTGGTACTACTTTTGGTTAAAAGTAAGTGGGTCAAATTACAGCCTGATTAATGCTTAATTATAGCTACATTTCTGTCTGGAATTCTTGTGAGGCTGTGAGGATGGATTCGACTTCAATACATTCAATATGCTTCTGCCAATACTGGCTGCTTTTCTGGTTCTTAAATATGCTGAATTCTTTCTTCTTGTTGGGCCCTTGCATATATGGTGTGAAATTCCCCCGTCCCTCAAACTGGCTGAATTATACTAATAATTTTGGTCTAGTTTAATTATACTACCAAATCCTTTATTTTACTCTATTGCAACTCATTCACAATTTATAATTATATATTGTGGGGTTATTTTGTTTAATATTTACTGAATTTTATGAGAATATGGCTCATGCTATTATTATATAGCCAATTTCAGGATATTATCTATTTTAGGAAAATTTCAATGTGTGAAAAATATTTGCTGATAGTTTCTTAATAATATAGACAATTTAATTGATCTCATAAAATAATGCCCTATTTGTGGTGCTTTAAAAAAATACTTGAATATGACTTATATTGCCCGAGTAACAACAACAAAAGAAGAGAGTAATAGAAACCAAGACAATTGTTCAGGTCCTTTAACTACTGCCCCTTGTGTCCTTGCTAGTGTAATTTACAAATTATATACCAGTACAAACGTAGGATGTGGCAAGTTTAGGAACTTTGAAATTTTATTTTACATACATTCTTTCATTTTTTGAAAAATTTCTTTCCATTTTCCACTGACCAAATGATTCATAATGTTATCTCAGAAAAAATGCATTGTACTCTTGCTTCCTAATGCTTAAACTGAAAATTAGAGATAGTATTTTGACATCTGAGTGAACATAATATAATTATGTATATTGATATGCCATTTTTTTTCACACATTTCCATTTACAAATAATGGCTTGCTGATGAAAGTCAAGTCTTAAATATTTTTGAGTTTTCTCCATATTTTAATCTCATACGTGAGATTCAAGTGTAACAGTCTTCAGTTGGAAGTACTTGGTGAAGTGGGCACATATATGGAAGCATATTGTCTGCGAAAACACTGAAAGCAGAGAATCCTCCCTATTTGTGTTTATTCCTAGACCTCGTAATTCCATGGCAGAATTTATTAACCTTCTGTATTTTCCTGTATTCCTTAAGGAAGAAAATGCAGATTTCCCAGCTTCATTGAAAATATTTCATCTCCCTAATGTTGATTACATTTAAAAAGTATTCTTACATAATATGCATTTTAATATATGTAATCTTGAATCTTTAGAACAACATGGAAAGGAAATATTAACATTTTTATTTTAATACAAAAAACTGAAGACTGGAGAGATTAAGGAATTTGTCCAAGTTTAAAGCCAACAAAATTAAAGCAAGAACTAAATATAGGTTTATATTTAATCAAAGCCTTTAAAAAAAAAAAGAGAGAGAGATTGTATTTTCTTTATTGGACTTTGTGAGTCTGAAACGCAAGGATATGATTAGCAGGTGGTGAATCCTAAGAAAGAATCTATCAGTGTGTTTCATTTGTGGAAAGAATGGAAACTCTGTGCTGTGTTTTGTTCTCAGTGTACTTTGAGAAATTTCCTTTGGTTATAAACTCATGAACAATCTGTAACTCATTTTGGTGGAATATGAAAGTTAACATATCTTTTCTTTGGAAGATTCATTGTAACCACAGATAAATTGTTTCATTTACCTTTGTCTTAATTAAAGGAAAAATGAATCTAGGTCAAAAGTTATAAGAAAGTAGGGCTAGGAACAGTTAATTTGTTTACTTATTTATTTATTTATTTATTTTTAGATGAAGTCTCCCTATCTCCCAGGCTGGAGTGCAGTGGTACTATCTCTGCTCACTGCAACCTCCGCTTCCCGGTTTCAAGCAATTCCCATGCCTCAGCCTCTTGAGTAGCTGGGATTACAGGTACACCTGTCACCATCCCCAGCTAATTTTTATATTATTAATAGAGATGGGTTTCACCATGTTGGCCAGGCTGGTCTTGAACTCCTGACCTCAAGCGATACGCCTGCCTTGGCCTCCAAAAGTTCTGGGATTATAGGCATGAGCCACTGCTCCTGGCTTTAGAAACAGTTTTAAATTGCTTGAGGTTGCTTTTGAGTGTTAATGCCAGTAAAGCAATGAGGAAGACATTTGTCACTTAGTCTACACAGCATTTGAACTATTTTCCACTTGAAAGAGGTTTCTCTTTTTGAGTGGTATAGAGATTATCTCTCTAATAAAAGCTGAGATTGCTAAATATTCACTTTCCCTTGTAGTTCTACTGTTACAACCACTTGTGAAAGACTTTGAGATGAAAGAGCCAGAAGAAGTAATAGTGAATTCTTTCTCATCACAGTCACAGTAGATGTGCTTATAACATCAAGTTCACAATACAGAATGGGTGTCAAGTCTGGTGGCATTCACAGCTGCAATAAAATTTTATTCCTGGTAGAGAATTTGCAGCACTGAAAGTTGTAGTATTTAGTGTTTAGTGGTGAAGGTGATGGTATTCTTACCAGTCCAGGCCTCGTAAGGATATCAAATTAAATACATAATATGCTTTACCAGGGAGAATATTTTTATAATACAGACAGTCCTGACTTATGATGGTTTGACTCAAAAATTTTCAACTTCAATACGTTTATCTTGACATAACCCCATTGTAAGTGGAGAAACATCTGTATAAATAAAAAATAATTGCTTTCTGGACTACATAAATGATTTCTATATGTCAAGAGGAAAAACACTAATAGCCCACCAGAAAAATGGGCAAACAATGTATACATGTAATTTTCAGTACATGAAACCTGAGTAACACATAAGCCTATTAAAATTATAACAATAATGAAAGTATCTTTCATATCCTTCATATTAGCAAATATTATAGTGTCAAGTATCTCTAAATTTTGTAACATTGTAGGAAATGAGTTCAGTGAAACATCACCCTTGAGAGTATAAATTGTCATAACACTATTGGAGAGCCATTAATGAATACATAATAAAACTGAAGGTGGACACTTCCTACATTCATCGAGTGCATCTACTCTAATTGTGTTTATCCAAGAGGGTCTCAGATATTGCAAAAGGAGACATGCACAAGAATGTTCATTGTAGGTGCTTTTGCAATAGTAATAAATGGAAAGCATCTAGCTATCCATTAGTCTATGAACTGATAAACTGTGGTTCGTCTTCACAATGGAAAACTTTACATAAAATAAAACAAATTAAATTAATCTAAGTGCATTCAGCATGGATAAATACCCAAACATATTGTTTTATTTTTAAGCAAGTTGCAAATAGTTTGGTGCAACACATTTATATACACATATATATGTATAATTTAAAAACATCCCAAACAATAGTATAAGTTGTTTATAGATACATTTATATCCAGTTAACAACCCTCTAATTTCAGAATACTGGCAACTTTTGGGGAGGGAAGGAGGGAATCATGGGGGAAATATGGATTTATTCTTAAAAATGAACAGGGAAGAAATTGAAGAAATATGAAAAATGTTCAGATCTGTTTAAATGTGATTGTAGGTGCACAGATGTCTGTTATAGTACTTTTGATGTTTAAAACATTTCAAAATTGAAAATTAAGGAAAAACTGTTTTAAGTACTTGAGCTAAAATGAATCTGTGATGTTAAACTCATTATCAACATGACTCTAAAGACCTTCTATTACTAGACAGTTAGAAACTAATTCTGATGTTTTTATTTTTATCATTATTCTCTACTTGAAAGAGCACATTTATTATACATATGTGATTAAAAATATATTTATTATGTATAAAAATAAATATGTAGAGGTAACATCTACATGAAATATACACACATATATTTGCTGTTTCTGATGTTTGCTTGTTTTAGACATTTGGGTTTGGATTTTGGTACTTAATCTCTTTGAGACTTAGCTCTACTTTATTCTTCCTAAAATTTTTTCCAACCTAATTTAAGATACACTTTTTAACTGTTGCTTAAGTCACTGGAGGCTTAGTTTAAATAGTAAAAAATTTGAATACCATTAACTATTTATTTAGAAGTTTATAAGAATTAAATAATATCATGTATGTAAAAATTCTTTGTAAACTTTCAAAAGCTATATTTAAGATAGATATTGGCATTTCAATTTCTGCTTTTAGTGCCCCAGACTAACAACCAAGAGATTAATACATATTTCTGTATTATTCAGTGAGTGCCTAATGTACAAAGTACAAAATTCATTGCTGTCATTTTATCAAGATGAAATAAAGTAGACATTACTCAATATTTTTGTCTGTGGAAAGTCATGCTTGTGATCCCAAATGGGGAACTGGCTTGTGTGATTCTTTTTGTTTTTTTGCCCTCTAGAAAGAACCCATGGACTTTTTGAGGGCAAAATGAACCTCAGATTCCACTTTGGTAACATACATTCCAAAAATGGAATGATTTCCTAGCAAACTACAGGATTGAGAAAAAAAGTTATTTGACATTTCTGAATCCTATAATAGTACCATAATATTTCTTTTAGTGTGGGTCTTTTGGTGACAAATTCTCTTAGTTTTATTTTGCTTTAATTTTTGGAGGATCATTCTGCTAAATAATAAATTCTAGGTTAGCATGTTTTTCTTTCAGCATTAATGATGCAATTTCATTATCTTGAAAATTCATTAGTGTCACTGAAAAGTTAGCTGTTAGTCTTACTGTTGCTCCTCTGGAGATAGAGTGTCTTTTTTTCTCTGATTGCTTTAAAGATGTTTATCTGTCTTAGGTTTTCAGCAATTTGGCTGTCATTGGCTTGGTTTGTTTTTCTTTGTACTTATCATGCCAGAGACTTGCTGAGCTTCTTGAATTTGTGTGTTGCTGTCTTTTATTGGCTTTGGAAATGTCTTGGCTATTATCTCTTCAAATATAGCTTCTGCCTAAATTTCTTTCTTTCCACTCCTTCTCAATTTTAGTTTACTTTAGTTTTAGTATATTAGCTTTTGACCGTATTTCACGTGTCTTACACACTCTCTCTCTCTACCCGCACCCCACAATGCTTCAGGTTGCATATTTTCTATTGACCTGTCTTTGAATTTATTAAACCTGTCTTTTTCTGTGTTTAATTTTCTGTTAAGGACTTCTGCTCAGTTCTTGATTTCAAGTAGTATATTTTTCAAATCCTGAATGTCCATTCAATGATATTATTCTGCTAGAGATGGTTCTTTACTTTGTTACGCGGATAATGGGAGAAACTGATTATCTCAATCTAATCCACTATTCATCTGGGTTGGGTTTGGGTTGCGATTTTAGGAAGACTCAGCCAACTTGTGGTTTGACTATGTTCCTTGGGATGTTCCCCTCACAGGTTTGTGATTGATAGCCTGGAAAGTCTCCGTCTTTTCAGCCCTGAAAACCTGGGAGATTCAGTTCTACCTTTCAGGTTTTTTCTGGGTGTAATTCATCCCCAGTTGCTTCAAAATCAGGCAAAGGTATTGAGGGGGAAACCAATGGAGTGTTTGAAGCAGGGCCCCTCTCCCTAGTGGACTTGTCTTCTTGGTACCATGAGACTGGGGAAGCTTTGTTTCTAGCCTAGAACACCAGGCTCTTCTGCCACTCAAGAACTAAAGAATATCCCTTAAAGAAAATCATGTGAGTTCTGAGTTATTTTAGTTTCTAATACATCATTCCAGTCCATGTGAACTTCAAAGGCTCCACTGATGTCCTTTCCTCGGTAGAATACCTTCTACCCAATTGAAGCTGGATTCTCAGCCTGCTCTGATTGTCAGCAGACCCCACCCCCTAGAAACAAAACATCTGAAGATTATCAGTTTACCTAGAAAGCACTAGCATTTTAGTCTTTCTAGTCCTCTTTACTCCCATAGCTCTCTAATGTGTTTAATAACGGATTATTGCAATTTATCCATGGTTTTTTTTACCTGCTGCAGTGGGACCTACTGCAGCGGGACTGGCACCACCTACTACATTCTCCTCAGAAGTGGACATCCCATGGCGTAGTTTTGGATTATGTTTCTGGAAGCTTAGACTCAAGTCTGGTTCCATAGCCTTCCTGGTGTTTCTTTAAGCCACACACAAAATCTTTTTATAATTCTCAAACCCACCACCCCCACCTTATTTAGGTAAAAGGAGCTTCTATTGTTTATAACAAAGAAACTTGACTATGCACTAGAGGTTGAGGATGGGTAAAAAACTGCTGAGAGAATCACTGGTTCATAGGAAGACTGAGTTTGGGATAAAAAGGCCACAGTGTGTGGAGGCATTTCAGGGCTAGAGGCAAAGCAAATTTCCATGATTAACAGCAGCACATATGAGCCTAGATCTAAACAGACCAAGTGGGAGAAGTCACATCTCTGTGGACACTGTGTTAGGTTATGCAGTGACCAGGCAGACGTATTTGCCACAGCATCAGTATCTGCAGATACAGTGAGAAAAGAGGTCAATGCTGTAACCAAATGAGATGAGTCACCACAACCAGAGGAAATCATTAGGGCCAGACACTTCCTGCCCTTTGCTAATTGGAAATTTAGTTTTATCTTGTACCCAGAGGCCATGTTGGGAAGAAGGAGTTGGAGAGAAAGCGAAAATCTGAAAGTGAGTAATTATTCTAAGTAGACTATTTCCAAATAAAGCCACTAGGATACATTTAGTTGGCGAACTTGAGAGCCAAGATGAGGTAAGTAATTTAAAACACAGAAAATCACATTTCTGCATGTCTGAGTATATAGACGGTAGATTTCAACCCCTTGAGAATACATGGTGAGACATAGTCCAATGTTAATGTAGAAAATAATTTTTTCCTTTGGCCATGGTTGATGAAAATTGAAAATCCAGTTCAAAGTTATCAAAAATGTGTGTAATCTTATTATACATTTTATTAACAAAAATTTCTTTTTTTTTTTTTTTTTTTTGCCAAGTTGCATTTTCTTCTGGATAATAGTGAACACAAAATATTTGTTTACTGTGAATTATAGGATTACAAAAGACATTCTGAAGCCTATAGTTTGAATACTTGCTGCTTTCTGTCATTAAAAAAATGAGCTTGGAATTTCTTTTTCTGTCCCACCTTCAGATATAGCTGACATAGAAGGGAGCAGATAATCTCAATGCTTTAGATTTGAATTTGAATTTAAAAACAAGACAGATAAGAGAAAGGGATAACAAAATGTTACTTACCTATTTATCTAAAAAGATACCTACGTAATAGACTAAATTAAAATATCAAAGCCCTTTGATTTGAGCTCTTAAAGTTCCAGAGAATAGACAAACTTAGTTTCCCTCAGAGAATGCAGGTTTATTCTAAATGTAACCTGTTTGTTGAATGGCCTGGACCCAGTGGTGTACAGTAGTAAAGGACTCCCTCACCCCCCTCGCCCTGAGTGACTTCAAAAATGCTCTACCACTCTCTCTTCCCTCCCCTAGGATGGCAGCTCAGGAAGATCCCAGAACCTTTTAGTATTTTTCAGCTCTGAGAATTTTATTTTCAGGTAATATACTGGAAGTCCAGTAGACTACACTACTTTTAGTCTCATACCTTATTCAAAGATACTTCCTCTCTGCACAACGCTCCAGCTCCCACTCTTGCCCACTCAGATCTGTGGCTCAACAACAGGCAGTAAATGGTTTCTTCATGCGCCCCTTCTTCCTCCCACTCCATCTTCTAGTTTGTCCAGGGTGTAGGAAAAGAGAAGGGAGATTAGTGGGGAAAGGATGACGCCTGTTATTTTGCTGGAGCTCTTTCTTTGGTTTACACTGGCTGAACATCAAGCCTTTCTTTGTGGCACTGAAATGGCGTTGCTATCTGGCATAATACCTGAGATTCATTGCCTCATGCCAGGGAAATCAAGGACAGGGATACATGTGGAGTGAGGTTAAAAGTGGAGGTTTAATAGGCAAAACAAAGAAAAAGGAGAATCGCTCTCTTTCCTGCTAGAAAGAGGGGCCTCTGAGTGGGACTCCTGGTCCTCGGTGGAGTGCACAAGGTTTTATAGACAGGCTTGAGGAGGCAGCCTCTGATTCACATAAGGTTCAAAGATTGGTTGGACCAGGTGTGATGTTTACATAAGGGGTGGGGAAGCTGGCCGCCCCACCCTTATCTTATTATGCAAATTGAGTCTTTGCCTGCCTGGAGGCCATGTTGTTTGTTCCCCGCTGCACTCAGGGTTGGCAAGAAAAAGGGAAGATGAAGCTGCCATTTTGAACATGCCTAGTTCCTTTTCCTCTTGTTCCAGATGCTGGCATTCACTGGTGCAAGCTTCCAGCTTGCTTATCTATGTTTGAAGCTCGATTTTTCTGTTAGGAAAGAAATTATGTTGGGGTTACTATTTATTAAAAGGGAAACCTTACCAAGGACTTCCTTACCGTCATTCTCTGCCTAAATAATTTCTTTTTAACTCCTGTATCAGCAGGTGCTTCTTAGATACCTGTTTCTACCCTTATCTCCACACTCTACCAGTCCGTGACGCAGATAGTGCCACTTACAACTAAAATATTGTAATGTCTTTTCAGAATCTGTCACATTCGATATTTCTTTAGTCTTTTGCAGTGGAATTCTGTCTTGACAGTTCACCTTTCTTCAGCAAAGTCCCTCACAAAGACACTTGGGCTACCTTGGGAGATATCTACTTGCTCTTCATCTTTGAGGAAGAAGGAGCTATTTAGAAATCTGGGGAGGCGCTTTAGCGTAATAGGGATTTTTGAAGTAGATTTAAATAAGAAGACATCAAGATTCCACATTAATTTTTGTGGGAATGAGAAACAAGTCCCCTTTAGGTCTTTCCACTTACTTTTCAGTTCTAAGATGAAATGATTTCTGTCACTCTATGCCTTTAGTTTAAAAACTTACATATTCCTAAAGGGTACAAGAGAATAACACAAAATTTCTCTAAAATCTAAAAGTATGACAGGTAGCCTGGGTTTTTTTGGAGTTGTGAAAGGAGTCTCAAGTCTCAACCCAAGAAATACTTGACATGTGTACATAAAGTATTCCCACTTAATATTTTTGTTTCCCCATATACTTTTAGACCCTGAAAAATGGTAATAGGTAACACATGGGTTTTAAGTAAAGTTAAATTTACTGGATGAGAGTTACACTCCAGTCACTTTTGTTTCCTTTGGAAAATGTTTTCTTTTTACCATTTTTTTCCTTTATTCCATATATTTTGCCACAAAGCACTTTTGCACATTTCTTCCCCTAGAAAATGATGCTGTATAGGTTAAATCTGAAAGAGTAGAGTCTATTATTCTCAGCTTTGAACAAATTCCATGGATCAGACTTTCCTGTGGTAAAGCCAGATAGAAGTACAGAGCAATTAAATGACAGAAACGAGAAACACAGAACTTGACCATGTGCATGGTGTTTCTGCTTCCTTGCAGGAATTTATTTAAGTGGTTGATAACTGGGTTTTGGAAAGAAAATCTTATGCAGCATAAAATGCACTTATCATTCATGTCTCATGGGGCATATTTACTTGGGTGAAAAAAATCTTTTGAGTAATTCTGACTTTCTAGACTAAAACAATTAAAAATTAAAATAAATCCATCAGAATCTCTCTTGATTTTAAAATCCTATGCTCAGTTTTACAGGTTTTGGAAGCATGTGTGTGTG
Source organism: Cacajao melanocephalus (assembly GCA_963573385.1). Taxonomy (NCBI): domain Eukaryota; kingdom Metazoa; phylum Chordata; class Mammalia; order Primates; family Pitheciidae; genus Cacajao; species Cacajao melanocephalus. The sequence goes on along the minus strand of CAUYLG010022404.1, from coordinate 198,978 downwards.
TGTGTGTGTGTGTTTACAGATATAGCTACATATGCACACATAGTACATATTTTTCTGTATGCTATACTTCATCATTCAGTATGTTTGTATGTGAACATTTATGTGTGTAATAAACTCAGACTAGAAGGATATTTTGATATCTGTGAAAAGAAACAGTAATTTACAATATTTTATAGCCTTATTTTCTTGAAAGAAAATATTCTATAGCCTTATTTCTTTAAATTAAATCTTTCTTTTTACTAAGCCTAGTATCTCCCCAACTTTGAATACCTAATCAATGCTATTTTCACTATGAAAATATTAATTATAACTCAGATTATTGAATGCTTTCTATATGCTAGGAATTATTCATAGCAATTTATGTATATATTTAGTAATTTAATCTTGACAGTAACATTATAAAATAGATACTAATATTATCTGCTTTCTCAGATGAGGAAAATGAGGCATAGAAAAAATTTCACAACGTCACAGAGTTAATATGTGACTGACCCTGGATTGGAACCAGGCCACAGGTCTCTTAAATCAGTGTCCTTAACTACTGCAAAACACTGAAGTTGTAAAATGGGAAATGGACAGCAAAAACATCTTGATCAATCAGAGTCAATAAAAACAGACAGATTCACATTAGGTTTTTTGTATTGACTTCTACTTATTTTCATTGGAATTAGCATTTTGATTGCTTCTTGTTATGATGACTTTGAAAGGGGCACACAACATAAAATGAAAAACTGAAAGATCACTGTCTAGAGCAGGTGTTGACAAAGGCCTGTTCTGGGACTGCTAGCACCCTAGCACCACTTATTAAAAACAGTTTTGTTTTTTTTTTTTTTTTTGAGTCTTGCTCTGTCAGCCAGGCTGGAGTGAAGTGGCATGATCTCAACTCACTGCAATCTCTGCCTCCTAGGTAAAAGCAATTCTCCTGCCTCAGCCTCCCAAGTAGCTGGTATTACAGGCATGTGCCACCATGTTGGCTAGTTTTTGTATTTTTGGTTGAGACGGGGTTTCATCATGTTGGCCAGGCTGGTCTCGAATGCCTTGGCCTCCCAAAGTGCTGGGAATACAGGTGTAAGCCACCGTGCCTGGCATAAAAACATTTCTTATCTGTACCCATAAAGATTCTGTTTCAGTGGGTTTGGGATAGAATTTAGAAATCTATGTTTAAAATCTTCCTTGGAGGTCTGGGTGTGATTTAGATAAGAGAATTCCAATCCAACCCTTTTTAGAGCTGTTACATTGTTATTGTTTTAGTTTACTGAACTCTATGTTATTACTTAAATTATAATCTAAAGTCTTTAATTTTAATCCATCTCTTTACACGAATGTCAAAAGTTTAACTAAAGAGATAAATGCTCGAATATTTTCTATGAAGGGACCAATGTAGCGTTGCCCCAGCCAAATCTATGGTTTAATGTGAGTGTACTACTATATTTCTTTCATTCAATGCTGCGTTTTCTTTGCATTCTTATGTTTCTGAAAGTACATAGCTGATGGAGTTGAAGGTTATACATAAATCTCCCTCCATTTTCATTATTATTAGATTGATGGTACTTTTGACCTGAGGAAATGGAATGCTTCTACGTCTTTGTACCCTGCATTTTCTCCAGTGAAATATAGAAACTCTGCATGAGACTTGGGTTGTGAGGCAGAGTTACAGGAACTGGGGTTGGTGTGCTTAAAGGGATTACAGGGACTCTTGAAGCCTTCAAGGACCGTGGTCTAAGAGGCTGAATCTGCCAGACACGACAGCTCACACCTGTAATCCCAGCACTTTGGGAGACTGAGGCGGGCTCACCTGAGGTCAGGAGTTTGAGACCAGCCTGACCAATATGGTAAAACCCCTTCTCTACTAAAAATACAAAAATTAGGTTGGGCATGGTGGCTCACGCCTGTAATCCCAGCACTTTGGGAGGCTGAGGTGGGCAGATCGCTTGAGGTCAGGAGTTCAAGACCAGCCTGCCCAAGATGGTAAAACTCTGTCTTAACCTAAAAACACAATTAGCCAGGTGTGGTGGTAGGCACCTGTAATCCCAGCTATTAGGGAGGCTGAGGCAGGAGAATCACTTGAACCCGGGAGGTGGAGGTTGCAGTGAGCCAAGATCGCACCACTTCACTCTAGCCTGGGCAACAGAGCCAGACTCTGTCTAAAAAAAAAAAAAAAAAATTAGCTGAGCATGGTGGCATGCTACTGGGGAGGCTGAGACAGGAGAATCGCTTGAACTTGGAAGGTGAAGGTTGCAGTGAGTCGAGATCGCACCACTGCACTCCAGCCTGGGTGACAGAGAAAGACTCTGTCTCAAAAAAAAAAAAAAAAAAAAAGGAAAAGAAAAAAAAAAGGAAGCTGAATCTAGGGGGCAGGAGTGAATTTCAAGGCAGGTAGATAACCAACTAAGTCATCACTCCAAATGGAAAATATAGGTAAGAGGGAATAGGAAGGAAACGGGTAGAAAATACCAAGTGTAGAGAAGAGCCTGAGATTACAAAAATTTGCTGAGTAGTTTACGATCATTGAAGGTACATTTTACTGGTACTCACAACCTTAGCTGTGGATGAAAAGAGGGTCCTGATGTGCTTCAGAACTCCATCTAGAAGGTTGTATTTACAAAGATGGAGGCGATGAATTGAGATAAACTGTACTGATACGAATTACTCACCTCCTCTTTATTTGCTGCATATAGAAATCATCCACTTACTGTTAAAAGTGTAATTGCACATGATAGCTCAGCTTCATGTATGCATACATATTTATACATTGCTCCCGCCTCCCAGCAATAGAGGAGTCAAAAGGTAGATGACAATAAGTAAATTCTGAGCCACAGAAATATATTTTCTCTGTCTACTATTATTCTATTGTTGCAAGTAATTTTCAAATTGCAAGTTGCTGGGCATGGCCCCTACAATAGACAGTATCTGGTGTTTCCAAGTTGAGAGAGAGGACAAATTCTCTCTCCATCATCTCATTTTCTTTTCTTTTTTTTGTAGAACTTGGCTACACACATCAGTGCTGCCTGACCTTTTATAGAATATTTAGCAGATTACATAGCATTTGAGAATTGTGCTTACCCTGAGAGAATAAAAGTGATTTGGAACTAAGTCACTGATCTAAAGTGAACACACATGGAGGAAGACCCAGCTGATATTTATGCCTGCAGTGGGAGAAACACATAATTTTTACAAGCCTGGATAAATTGTAGCAAGATTTTGATTTTCACACAGGACACTTAAGAAATAGGATGACCTATTCTATTGAATCTTATATCAGAATTGTTTTTTACTTCTTTGACTGTAATTCATTAGAAATTTAGGGAAAAATTTGAGAATAAAAAAAGTAATTAAAAGTCTTGAATTTCCTTAAGACTCTGTTAAAGAAAAATAGTATTTTTGTCCAATTTTTGTATTTTGTGTATTTACATTTGTGCTTATTTTTTATTCAATAGAGAAGGAAATAACATATATTTGATTAGTTAGATTAGTTATGGTTATTGAAAGACCTGACATTTCTATGTAACATTTCAGTTATAATAATTGTTAGTTAATGTGACTAATGAACTTGAATATTATTTTTAAAACAACCACTTAAACCATGTTAACTCTATCTCTTTAGAATCTAAAGTTGCTCACTAAATACATTTAAAATCAAATTTGTCATCACCTGGTGTGAACAGAGTAGACAAAAAGTTGCCAAATTTATTAACTGTGTTAATCAATAAGACATTTGACTTTAACATACATGGGATTACAGAGTGCATTCTTTAGTGAAGTTATTCAGATTTCAATAACTTATTTGACTGTTTTCTATGAAGAATATTTGAATACTGAGTAAAGGCTGTAAGTGGTAGCTACAGCTCCTTAAAAACTAAGTATACTTACTTCTCTTTATTAGATTTATTGATTTTATTTTTAATAGACTTTTTAAAAGGACTGTTTTTTTTGTTTGTTTTTTGAGGTGGAGTCTTGCTCTATTGTCCAGGCTGGTATGCAATGGCACAATCTCAGCTTACTGTAACTTCCACTTCCTGGGTTCAAGCGATTCTCCTGCCTCAGCCTCCCAAGTAGCTGGGATTACAGGCACGCACCACCACGTCTGACTAATTTTTTTTTGTATTTTTAGTAGAGGCGAGTTTTCACCATATTGGCCAGGCTGGTCTTGAACTCCTGACCTTGTGATCTGCCCACCTCAGCCTCCCAAAGTGCTGGGATTACAGGCATGAGCCACCATGCCCGGCCTAAAAGGACTGTTTTTAAAGAATGATTTTAGATTCGCAGCAAAACTGAGAGTAAGGTGCAAAAGCTTTCCATGTAGTCCTTTCCCCCACGCATGCATAGCCTTCCCCATCATCATCACTTCCCACCAGAGTGGTACGTTTGTTACAAATAATGAACCTATATTGACGCATCATCATCCACAGTGCATAGTTACATTAGGGTTCATTCCTAGTATTGTACTTTCTATGGATTTGGGTAAATGTATAATGACATGTATCTAACATTATAGTATCACACAGAGTAGTTTCATTGCCCTAAAACTCCTCTGTGCTCTGCCTATTCATCTTTCCTTCTCTCCTAATCCCTGGCTACCACTGGTTTTTCACTGTTTTCATAGTTTTGCCTTTTCCACAATGTTATATATTTAGAATCACACAATATATAGGCTTTTCAGATTGACTTCTTTCACTTAGTAATATGCATTTAAGATTCTTCCATGTTTTTTTCATGGCTTGATAGCTCATTTCTTTTTAGTGTTCAGCACTATTTCATTGTCTAGATGTACCACAGTTTATCTATCCATTCACCTACTAAAGACATTTTGGTTGCATATAAGTTTGGCTGTTATGAATAATGCTACTATAAACATCCATGTTCTGGTTTGTGTTTGGGGAAAAGTGTTTAACTTTTTTGGATAAACACCAAAGGGTTCAATTGCTGTTTTGCATAATTAAGTGTATGTTTAGTTTTATAAGAAAACACCAGCTGGGTGCGGTGGCTCACCCCTGTAATCCTATCACTTTGGGAGGCCAAGTTGGGTGGATTGCCAGAGCTCAAAAGTTTGAGACCAGACTGGGCAACATGGTGAAATCCTGTATCTACTAAAATACAAAAAATTAGCCAGGTGTGGTGACATGTATCTATAGTCCCAGCTACTTGGTAAACTGAGGCAGGAGAATTGCTTGAACCTGGGAGGCAGAGGTTGCAGTGAGCCAAGATCACACCACTGCACTCCAGCCTGGAAGACAGAGCAAGACTCCGTCTCAAAAAAAATAAAAAAAAGAAAACACTAAACTATCTTTCAAAGTGGCTGTATCATTTTGCATTCCCACCAGCAATGGAGGAGATTTCTTGCTGATCCACATTCTTGTCAATCAGTGTTCTGGATTTTGGTTATTCTAATAGATGTGAATTGATATCCCATAGTTGTTTTAATTTGCATTTCCCTGATAGTATGGAGCATCTTTGCATATGCTAATTTGCCATCTGTATATGTTTTTTTGGTGAGTCTGTCAAAATCTTTGGCCAATTTTAAATTTAGGTTTGTTTTCTAATTGTTAAGCTTTAAAAGTTCTTTGTGTATTTTTGATAATATCCCTTTATCAGATGCATCTTTTGCAAGTACTTTCTCCCAGTCTGTGGCTTGTCTTCTCATTCTCTTGACATTATCTTTTACAAAGCAGAAAATTAATTTTAAGGAAGTATGGTTTATCAGTTCTTTCTTGCATAGACCATGCCTTTGATGTTGTATCTAGACCCAAGGTTGTATAGGCTTCTCCTATTATTTTCTAGAAGTTTTATAGTTTTGTAATTTACACTTAGATCTATAATTGATTTTGAGTTAATTTTGTGAAGGATGTAATATCTGTGCCTTTTCTTTCAATTTATTTTTTTTGCATGTGGTTGTCCAGCTGTTTCAGCATCATTTGTGGAAAAGATGATCTTTGTTGAATTCTATATTCTTTGCTCCTTTGTGAAAGATCAGTTGACTGTATTTATGAGAGTCTATTTCTGGGCCGTTGATTCTGTTCCATTGATTTATTTGTCTGTTCTTCTGCCATTACCACACCATTTTAATTACTGTCACTTTATAACGAATTTTGAAGTTGGGTAGTGTCAGACTTTCGGCTTTGTTCTTCTCCTTCAATAATGTGTTTGCTATTTGGGTCTTTACCTTTCCTTGTAAACTTTAGAATCATGTTGTCAATATCCACAAAATACTGAGATTTTGATGGGAATTAACTGACATCTTGCCAATAGTGAATCTTCCTATACATGTACATGGAATATTTCTCTCTTTATTTCTTTGTTTTTTTCCATCAGTTTTGTAATTTTCCTCACATCGATCTTCTACATTTTTTATTATATTTATGCATATATATTTCATTTTTGGGCTGCTAATGTAAATGGTATTGTGTTTTTAATTTCAAATTCCACTTGCTTATTGCTGGTATTTAAAAACAACTGATTCTTGTATATTAATTTTGTATCCTGCAAGTTTGTTATAATTTATTAGTTCCAGGAGATTTACATTGATTCATTCAGATTTTCTACATAGATCATTAAATCATTTATGAACAAAGACTTTTTTCTTCCTTTTCCATCTGTATACTTTTTATTTCCTTTTTATGTTTTATTGCATTAGCTAGGACTTACAATATAATATTGAGTAGCAGTGATGAGAAGGTACATTTTTGCCTTGTTCCTAATCTTTTGTGGGAAAGATTTTAGTTTCTCACTGTTAAGCATCACATTAGCTTTAGAATTTTGTAGATGTTCTTTATGAAGTCAAGAAAGTTCCCCTCTATACCTAGTTTACTGAAAATTTATATCATGAATGGATGCTGGATTTTTTCAAATGCTTTTTTTTTTTTGCATCTATTGATACAGGTATGTGATTTTTATTCTTCAGCTTGTGAAGCGAGGGATTATGTTAATTTATTTTTGATTGTTGAACCAGCCCTGCATACCTGGGATAAATTCCACTTGGTTATAGTATGTAATTCTTTGTGTGCATCATTGGATACTATTTGCTAAAATTCTGCTGAGGACTTTTGCACCTAAGTTCATGTGAGATATTGGTCTATAGTTTTCTTTTCTTGTAATGTCTTTGTTTTTGGTAATAGGATAATGCTCATCACATAGAATGACTTAGGAAGAAATGCCTCTGCTTCTATCTTTGAAAAGAGATTGTATTTTCCTTAAATGTTTGGTAGATTTTAGCAGTGAGCCCATCTAATCCTCCTAGTTTCTGTTTAGAAAGGTTATTAATTATTGTTTTAATTTCTTTAACAGATATAGGCCTATTCGGATTATCTATTTCTTTTTGTGTGAGTTTTATAAGATTGTGTCTTTCAAGGAATTGCTGCATTTTGTTTAAGTTACGCGTTTTGTGGCATAGAATTGTTCATAATATTTTCATTAACTGTGAGCCAAAGCTTTCTTTGTCCATTTCTTGGATTTGAAGTACTTTTCAATATCATCCTTGGCCTGAGCTTCTTTGCCATAGTCCTTAAATACTACACAACTGCAACCAATCACTTTACCAGGTTTTCTGTCAGTTTTGCAGAGGACAACCCATGTTCTTAGTTTCTTGTCATCAGCCTTAATTAGGTTGATTTGGTGTTCAGCAGAAAGGACATCCACCAACTTGACATACATAGGCTCATTGCTGTTGGATGCAAGCACACAAAGAGAGGCTTGATACTTGACTAAGGCTTTGGCAGCTTTGTGAATTCCATGTTCTTGGCACCTGTAGATGAAGACAATCTTCAGCACTTTTTGTAAAGAAGTATTAATGTCCATTATACCTTTAGCAGCAATGCCTTCCTCAACCATGGTGGTGGGTTATGGATGAAGCCAAACACTGAATGCACCTGAGCCTCCACCTCTGCACAATTTAGCTGTGGCAGATAAAGATCTATAGTATTTCTTGATCATCCTTTTTATTGTTAATAAAATATGTGGAGATGTCCCTTCTTTCATTTAGGATATTAGTAATTTATCCTTTTTTTTTCTTTGTTATGGTAGCTAGAACTTAATAATTTTATTGATCATTTTAGAGAATCAGCTTTAGATTTTGTTGAGTTTTTCTATTGATTTCTTTTTCTAAATTTCATTGATTTCTACTCTAATTTTTGTTATTTCGTTTCTTGTGCACACAGTTTTAGTTTAACTTTTCTAGTTTCCTAGGTTGGAAGTTTAGATGACTGCTTTTAGATTTTTTCTTCTTTTCTAATACATGCATTCAGTGATATACATTTCTCTCTAAGCTCTGCTTTTGCAGCATCCCACAAATTTTGATAAGTGGTTTCTTCATCAGGTGCCAAATTTTTTAAAAATTTGTTTTGAAATTTCTTTTTTCACTCGTATTATTTAGAAGTGTGGTGTTTAATCTACACATATTCTGGGACTTTTCAGCTATCTTTCTGTTATTGATTTCTAGTTTAATTCCATTATGGTCTGGGAGCAGACATTGTAGTATTTATATTATTTTACATTTGCTAAGGTTTGTTTTATGGATCAGAATTTGGTCTATCTTGGTGAATAATTCATGTGAGCTTGAGAAGAGTATATATGCTGCTGTTGCTTCAAGTAGTCTATGAAAGTCCACTTTTTTCCAGTTGATTGATGGTGGTGTTGAGTTCAACTATGCCCTTACTAATTTTCTGCCTGCTGGATCTATGTCTAAAATAAATGTTGAAGTCTCAACTATAATAAATTTATTAATTTTTCTTTGCAGCTCTATCAATTTTTGACTCCTTTATTTTGACACTTTATTGTTAGATGCACACATATTAAAGATTGTTATATCTTCTTGGAGAATTGACACCTTTACATTATGCAGCACTCCTCTTTAACCCTGATAACTTTCCTTGCTCTGCAGTTTATCTAAAGTTAACAAAAGTACTCCTGCCTTCTTTTTGTTAGTGTTTGCATGGTATATTTTTTCCCATCCATTTACTTTCCATCTATGTTTGCATTTATATTTAAGGTGGTTTCTTGCAGATAACATATAATTGGGTCTTTTTTTTAATCTACTCTGACAATCTCTGTCTTTTAATAGGTGCATTTAGAACAATGACATTCAAAGTGATTACTGATATAGTTAGATTAATATCTACTATATCTGTTACTGTTTTCTATTTATTGCTCTTGTCCTTTGTTCCTATTTTGCCTTCCATTCTTTTTCTGCATTTTAAAGTTTTAATTATTTCATATGATTCTTTTTTTCTCCTTTTCTTAGTATATGTATTTTCTACTTTAAAAAAATATTTTTGGCCAGGCATGGTGGCTCGCGCCTGTAATCCCAGCACTTTGGAAGGCCGAGGCAGGTGGATCACCTGAGGTTGGGAGTTTGAGACCAGCCTGACCAACATGGAGAAACCCCGTATCTACTAAAAATACAATATTAGCCGGGCGTGGTGGCGCACGCCTGTAATCCCAGCTACAGCTACTTGGGAGGCATAGGCAGGAGAATCACTTGAACCTGGGAGGCTGAGATTATGGTAAGCCAAGATCATGCCATTGCACTCCAGCCTGGGCAACAAGAGTGAAATTCTGTCTCTCTTTCTCTCTCTCTCTCTCTGTCTCTCTCTCTCTCTCTCTCTCTCTATATATATATATATATGTGTGTGTGTGTGTGTGTGTGTGTGTGTGTATATATATATATATATATATGGATTGATTCTTCTAGATTTTGCAATATAAATTTACAACTAATCCAATTCTACTTTCAAATAACACTATACTATGAGCATATGAATATTATACTTCATAATAGTGGTACTCACATTCTCACAGGTAGTGAAAGTACCAAATAATAACAAAATAATTCTCCTTGTCTTTTTTCATATTATTGTTCGTATTAGTTTTGCTTATATGTAAGCATATGAAAGCATATGTTGCACATAGTGGTTGTAGGAGTCAGGGGAGAGCTTTCCCCTTAGCCCTCTGAGAAATATACTCACAAAAGGCAGATAAATTGGAGAAGAGGCACATATGTTTATTTAACATGTATACATGGGGAAAATCACAGAGTGATTACTTACCCCTCAACAAGATGAAAGAAGCTTATATATCATCCTGGCAAAACAATTATGGGAGGAAGGAGAACTGTCTGTTGAGGGACAATATTGTCTGTTGAAGGACAATAAAGGAATAAGAGAGAGAATGAATGGATCTAGGAACAGAGATTAACCTGTAAAGGGTCTATTCAGATGTGGTTACATTTTTGGTATTACAGGGAGGGGAAAAAAAACAATATTTGTTTGGGTTGGTCTGGATCTTAGGCACGTAAAGGTTTTGAGAGACTACTAGGGAGAAGGTCAGAGAGACCTTGAAGCTTGTTCTTCAGTTTAGCCTGTTAATATGCTATATTTAGGGGTATCAGCTGCTGAGCCCCAACAGCATACATAACTAAATATATTGTTGCTGTTGTTATTTCGAACAAATTGTTATCTGTTAGACCAATTGAGTAAGAAAAGAGAGAAATTTTAATTTTATCTTCATTTATATTTTTTTTTCCAGTGCTCTTCCTTTCTTTATGTAGGCTCAAGTTTCTGACCTATGTTATTTTCCTTCTCTCTAAAGGACTTCTTTAAGCATTTCTTGCAAGGCAGGTCTACTGGCAGCACATTTCCTCAATTTTTTGTTTGAGAAAGTGTTTATTTCTCTTTCACTTTTGAAGGACATTTTTACAGGATACAGAATTCTCGTTTGTTGTTCTATTTCTCTCAACACTGTAAACGTGTCACTGCACTCTCTTCTTGTTTGCATGGGTACTAAGGGAGAAGTCAGACCAAATTTTTTGTTCCTTGCTAGGAAAGATACATATTTTTTCCTCTGGGTTCTTTCAAGGTTTTTTTCTTTATCTTTGATTTTCAGTAGTGTGAAAATAATATTCCTAAGGGTATATTTTTTTTATGGGGGTGGAGGTCATTTATTCTGCTTGGTGTTCTCTCAACTTCCTGGATCTGTGGTTTGATGTCTCAATTTGGCAGAAATTTCGTCATTATTACTTCAAATATTTATTTGGTCTCTTTCTCTGTTCTCCCTCTGGTATTCCCATTACACATATGTTATACCTTTTTTAGTTGCCCCATCATTCTTGTATTGTCTGTTGTTTTTTTCCTGTATTTAAAAATATTTATTTTCTTTTCAGTTTTAAGATTTCTATTGATTTATCCTCAAGCTCAGAGATTCTCAACCATGACTAGTCTACTAATAAGCCCACCAAAAGCACTCTTCATTTCTTTTACAGTATTTGTTATTTCTAGCATTTTTTTGTTTATTATTAGAATTTCTCTCTTCATACATTACCCATCTTTTCTTGCATGTGGTCTACTTTATCCATTAGACCTCTTTGCACATTAGTAATAGTTGTTTCAAATTCTCCATTTGATAGTTTCCACCATATCTGAGTTCTGATGCTTTTTCTGTTTCTTCTTGTGGTTTTTGCCTTTTAGTATGTCTTGTAATTTTTTTCTTCATAGCAGGACCTGGTATACTGGGTAAAAGTAACTGCTGGGCACATGTCTTTAGTAATGTGGCAGTGAGGTGTTTAGGGAGTGGTGGGCAGGAAGGATTCTGTGGCTCTATAATTATGTCTTTGTCATTCAGAGAGCATGTGCCTTTGGAATATGAAGTTTACATGTGCCTCTCACTGGCCCCCTTCCCGCTTAGGTAGGATGGAATGGCTAAAATGGGCTGGAGTTGGGTATTGCCTTATGCACACGTCAGTCAGGCTCTGATAAAATCCCAGCAGGTTAGGCTCTGGTTAACTAGTTTCTCCTGAAGGTTTCATTAAGAATAGCAGAATACTCTGGGATATTTCTAAATGGTTTATTTCCTTTCCTCTGGCCAGAAGCATGAGGGAAGTTTTCTCCAATATTTACTGTGAGAACCAAGTGAAGCTCCTGGAGGTAAAAAGTCACAAAAATGTGGGGCCTTCCTCTCATTGGATCTCCTGGAGTTTTTTTTTTTAACTCTCAGACTTGTCTACACTGAGCCTTTAACAGTTTGTCAGTAACAATTCAGATATTCCTACTCTGCCATAATTTCCCATGAAGGTTTCATCTTGTGGGTTTCTGTTCTGGCAAGTTGTGATTCTCTGTATAAAGTCTGTTGGTTTCTCCAGTTGGAGGGAAGCAGTTTGTTCTGTGACCTCAGTTGTCTTGTGGATCTAAGAAAAGTCATTTTTCAGTTTGTTCATCTTTTTACTTGTTGAAAGAATGGAGTTGAGACATTCAAGCTTCTTACAAGTCTGACCAGAAACTGGAAGTGAATTTATTTAGTTCATTCTAATGTTTGGCATTTCAAATAATACTCTTAGTTTCCATAAATGTGGAGAGATAGTAGCCTATGACTCAGAGGTTTGTGAGAATTTGGAAGGGAAAAGCCAGTAAACTTTTTTGGAATCCATTAACTGTGTCCACAGAAGTAGTAGCAGCCCTCTTAGCAGGCTGATTTTGTAATGTGATTTTGGGAGTTATTTCTAAGATGCAGAGCTGTAATGATTCTATTTCTTGTATCATGGAAGAAGAGATCAAAAATGCATTAGGATGTGGACTGTAGTGATTTTTCCTGATTATCAATATGATACAGGAATGCTGCTTCTGAATGTGGATGGCTATGGATGTGCCAAAAACCCAGAAGGTCTGTAGAGTTACTAGAGTGTACCTCCATGTCTAGTTATAAAAGCAAGTGAGCAATTATTAGACAGGATTACCAAAAATTAATAGTCCTCAGAAAATAAAGTTTTCATCACCTCATAAGCAAGGAATACTAGCTGACTATGGTGTCCTCAGGTTTTATAATTATTTTCTATAATTAGAGTTTTAAAAATATCCTGTGAGGAGGGTATTCCTATTAATAAATGGATTTAGTACTTTAAATATTAATTATATTATGTGATATTTGGTTTTGCTTTATTGACCTTATTTCAATTTATAATAAATAACCTTATTTCATTTTCTTGTTCGTATTGTATTTTCCTTTCTTTTTCTCCTTTCCTAACATCTATTTGCTTCATTAAATTTTATTTTCCCTATATCTTTACTAAGTTTTGAAATTGCTCATTCCACTTCTTTTTTTTAAATTGGTCGCCTAGAACATTTTAGTGTATGTAGTTGACTTTACATATTTTTATGATTTTACCTTATAGAAAAAGGACTTTAGCATGCCCTGTTTCTCCAGACTTCATATTTTGCGTTATTTTTGTACAGTATTTTAGTTCCAAAATGTTAAAATAAATATCAGTTTCCTTGAGTTTTAGTTTTAAAATCTAGTTTGTAATTTTTTTTTTTTTTTTTTTTTTGGAAATAGTCTTCCTCTGTCACATAGGCTGGAGTGCAGTGGTGTGATCTCAGCTCACTGTAACCTCTGTCTCCCAGGTTCAAGCAATTCTCCTGCCTCAGCCTCCTGCGTAGCTAGGATTACAGGTGTGTGCCACCATGCCTGGCTAATTTTTTGTATTTTTAGCAGAGATGGTGTTTCACCATGTTGACTAGGCTGGTCTTGAACTGACCTCAGGAGATCTGTACACTTCAGCCTCCCAAAGTGCTGGGATTACAGGTGTGAGCCACCATGCCCAGCCCAGTTTGTGATTCTTTATATTCCTCTTCTCTCTGTGATCAAAGAACTATATGTTGAGATGAATTCTGTGTCAGCCTAGATTCCTGTAATATTATTATTAGCAAATTTCCCCTACTGACTCATAGTGAATGGATAATGTTGGTAAAAGACAAATTTTTATTTGGTTAGCTATTAAGATTTGGGGGCTGTTATTGCACATAATCTTGTCTATCCATCTGATACTAAAATTAATTCCTGAGAGTGTGCTATTACTGTATCAAAAAAAATTGGGCAACATCGTCATAGTAGTCAGTTATTGGGCAGCAAGAAAACTGTTACTGGAGGCTGGAAAGATAGTAATCTATATTTTACTGATGTGGAACATTTGACAAAACTGTACTTTGGTAATTGTAGCTGTAGGAAAAGAGGGAGAAAAATGAAATGTTGGTTCTTTGTGTTGGTTGATATTGGCTGCTTTTGTCAAGAAATGACATGAGTTAAAAAATGAATCAGCTAATATATGAGCAGAAGCAAAGGGGGATTGAGAGAGTCCATAAATTCATAGCTTATTTTTGATTTTTATATAAGTAAAATTATACAATGTGTATTTTGTGTCTGTCTTCTTTTGTTCAGTATTGTGTTTGAGATTCATTTATCTTGTTCTGTGTAACTGCATTGATTTAGTTTTACTAAAATATATTATTTAATTATATGAGTATATCTCAGTGTTTTATCCACTCTACTCTCAATGGACATTTATGCTGTTTTATAGTTTTGACTACTGTAAATAATGTCATCAAGAACCTTTTTGTATATGTCTTGTAGTGCGTATATGCACACATTTCTATGGGACAGCTATCTAGGAATAGAATTATTGGGTCACAAAATGTGTGCATTTGCAATGCCAATCTATTTTCCAAAATGTTTATATCAGTTTATCAGTTTATACTTCCATTAGCATTGTATGTAAGTTCTACTTACTTTACATCTTGGTCAACGTTTAATCTTGTCAGTCTTTTAAATATCTTTCCGTTTAGTGGATGTGTGATGGCTTATGGCTTAGCTTGAATTTTCTTGATTAATAATAAAGTTGACCCCTTCTTCCCATGTTTGCTGGCCTTGAATTATGTCTGTTGTGAAGTATATGATCAAGACTTTTTTTTTCCTGGAGTCTTCTTGCATTCTTTGGCTTGTGGTCCCACATTATTTTGGCCTCTGCTTCTGTTGTCGTATCTCTGATACTGACCTTCCTGTCTACCTCTTACACCCCTTTTGATAACAACATTGGCCCACCTGGATAATTCAGGATAATCTACGCATGTCAAGATGTTTAACTTAATTCCATTGGTGAAGTTTCTCTTGCTATAGAAGGTATAATAGTTACAGAATCTGGGGATTTGAACATCTTTGGGGGGCACTATTCAGCTATATTCTTCATGGCTTATTCACCTTGCTATATGCTCAAGAAAGCTAGATTCCTGCCACTAACAGTGAATACAATTAAAAGTCTATTGTCAATAATTAAAAAATATTTTTTCTGTATTATCCTTAAAACTAATATTTGCTTAAATTGTATTGCCAAAATATTTTTTATTATCTCTCTGAACAATGATCAGTGAGTGATCTTAATTTCTGGACCATCTAGGTCAATAATACTTAAGTGGTAATAGAAATTTTAGTCTGTTTGGAATAATCTGCACTTTTATAGGCTTCTGTTCATTGTTCAAAATGTTCTGGGCATAGTGCCATTATAATAATCATTATAATTATTTCCTGGAACCTTTAGTACTTTTGTGTCGAAAGCGATTGATTGCAAATAAATGAGGCTTCACAGTATTATCAATCCATTTTGTCCTTTGAGCGTCAAAACATGACTGCATTTCATATGCTTCCTAATGGTTAAAAAGAGAACTCTTACCTTTTTGGTTTAGGAGTATGTCTTAATTCATTCAGATTGCTGTAATAAAATACCTTAGATTGGATAAATAAAAATGGAAATTTACCTCTCACATTTCTTAAGGCTAAAAGGGGAGTTTATTGGCTCACATGACTTCACTAAAAATTCCAGAGAAGCTTGTGCTTCAGGAGCAGTTTGATCAAGGAGTTGACATGTTATCAGCAGAACTGACTTCTATCTCTTTAGTCTACTTTTCTTCATCGTGGTTTCATTCTACCTTCATATGGTGTCAGTATGACTTTCAGCAGCTTTAAACCTATTGTCACCTATGTTTACTCCCAAGAAAAAGAGTATATCTCTTTCAGGTAGTTTCTGTACAAACCCTAGGATTTACTGTAAATTGAACCAATTTAGGTGATATGTTCATGCCTATCTTTGACATGCCCTGACTTGATCATGAGGCTAGAGGGACTGCCCCAACTTGGATCACATGATCCATCCCCAGAGCCTGGGTGAGACCCTTGAACCGCAAGTACCAGAAGTGACAAAGGATTTAGGATATTATAAGCTAAAGAAGGGAGCTGGGTTCTGAGTGATACAAAATGTCCATTCTAGGGTCACTTATGTTTTTGAGACGATGTCATCTTATCCTTAGTTTGCCCTATTCAACAGAGATAGCTTGTATGGAAGAAACTTTGTCCTTTTGTTTTAAAATATTCTTCTCCCTCGCTTTGTTTATCTGAAGCTTATAATTATAACATGATGTATGGCTTTCCTTTCTTTCTGGCAACAATTTTTTCTCCATCTGTTTTTTATTGAATGATGTATGGGAAAGCCACATTTTCCTAGCTAGGAAAGCTTGGTAAGCTATTCTCAATGTCTCTGTGCATTCTGTTTAACACATTCCTATTTTTAGCTTTCTGGGAAGATTTATACATGTGATTGTAGCCAGTATTAGCTCTTTAAATTCTTTCTTAGATAATTTAAAGCTGCGTTTATCCCTGAACACTTTTCCATGGCTACTTAGGATATTGTTCTAAGTATGTAAAACTTTAGCTCATGTAGATGTGCTTTTAAACATTTTATGGACATTAACATGGGTGCATATGTATTTTTCTCTAGCTAAATTCATTTGTATTTACTTATTTTGATACTCACATTAAATGCAGAGAAAGAAAACTTAAATAACATCTTTTCTTTTCTGAATAAGGTTGAAAGCCAATCATAGATAACCTCCTAAGTTTCAAAGTATCAGTACTACCAGAGAAAAAGAAAAAAATATTTACTTTTAAAGCTTATTAAAAATATTATATAGCATACCATTATACTCTACAGTTTGAAGTGATAAAGCTGAATAATTCTATTTTAGAAGGAAGCACTGGAATCTTTAATCTTCATCACAGTTCATTGTTACTCTTTGCAAACTTCACTGTAAGAGAATAAGATAATTAGATCGTCACTGGTGTATGGTTTTTCTGTTAGATTTTAAAATCCTTATAGAAGAAAGTTTTGTCATTTTGTTTTTGGATAGGTTTGTATTTTAATTTCGTAGTCTCACTCAGTAATTAATGCTTTTGTGTTTACATTAGTATTTGTGAATAAATGCATAAATAACTCAATTGACCACAATAATCTCCTTTTTAATAAAAATGTAACCTTTTTTTTCTTTTTTACTTCATTGAGTTGCTTTCACTCAATTGTCTTT
The DNA here is from genome assembly GCA_963573385.1 of Cacajao melanocephalus. Lineage (NCBI taxonomy): Eukaryota > Metazoa > Chordata > Mammalia > Primates > Pitheciidae > Cacajao > Cacajao melanocephalus. The sequence goes on along the minus strand of CAUYLG010022404.1, from coordinate 181,816 downwards.
CCAAGATCCAAAATTAATAAAGTAGGTCCTCTGATTCACTTTGCTTTTGCTATCCTATTCTTGCAAAACAGCAATAAATAAGTGGCATCTGCCTGGGTAATGTATGATGTGGGTAGGAGATAGCAGCTGAGATAAAAACTCTCTTTAGTCCCCCTTCCACTACTCTGTGAGATTCTTTGGCAATTTGGTAGCAAAAAACAATTGGAAAGCTTCTCATGAACCTTCCTTACCTAAAATTACTATGTGTGAAAATCAGGTGTTGAAAGGTGCTTCTCTACTACTAGATTTTATATATTTTCCTTAAAGCCTGGATCCATCAATTACTATCACGAAGCCTTGCAGAATTATATAATTTTTCTGTCCTAATTTTTCTCATCTCTAATACTGGGATTAAAATATTAAAACTATTAGGGCTCTGGCTGGGATTAAAGGAGTTATACATGTATGATATTTAGAAGAGTGTTTGGTAGATAGTAAGCACTCTGTAAAGGTTAATTATTATTACGGAATGGAGTACACCTTGGCAGTTAAGAGCTAAGGCTCTGAAGTCAAACTTGCTTGATTTTAGACTATTTCTGCCCTTAAGCAAGCTAGTTAATCTCCCTGAGCCATAATTGCCTCAATTGGAAAATTGGTATAATAATGGTATCAAAGCCATAAGGTTCTTTATGAGAATTTAAATAAGATAATATACACAAGACTCTTAGAATAGTACTTGGCACATGCAATCACTGCACAAATGTAACCTATTATTATCATTAACAGCATCTGTGTTGGATTATAAACTCCACAAGAGCGCATGCAAGACATTTACTTAATTCAATTGGTGTAGATTCTAAAAGAGAAACTCCTATGAATACATTCTTCCAAATAATTAGATTTAAAATTTAGATTAGCCATACTTTTCTTTTTTACTTCACTACCAACTATTATGGTAAGTGGTTGAATACCACTAACAAATATAAGTAAACACACATATGCTAAATATCAAACAGTTAAATAACAAAGCCCTGTGTTAAACAGAAGGCTCAACTCCTAGAGAAAATGGATCCAGAGACATTAAGTATTTTTTTCAAGAGATAGCTTATTCACTTAAGAATCACTCCTTCTGCATAGCATACCCCAGAAGATGTTCACAAGAGTTTCTGTTGGGCAGCCCCAACTACTATAGTTTCTAGGTTGTGCATGTTGGTGCAAAAGTATCTAGAAAAATAAAAAGAAATGTTATTTTAAAAGTGGTAGAAATACATTGATAAACTATATATAGATGAGGCACTAAACCCTTACTCTGTTCATTAAACTTTGAGCAATTGCAGACAATAATATTTATTACTTGTTACCATTATTTTTTGCAATTGTTGTATTAGCACTAGCATCAGGAAAATGACCTGCATGGTGGGAATTAGCCTAAAGAAAACAAAACGCCCCGACACCAAAAAGTTAATGCAGGCTGGAACCCACTGGAATTACCTAAGGAGAACAAGATCAAGACCAGGGGAGTAATATGACTCAAGTCATTCATGACCAAAAGCTTCATAATCTCTCGTGGGTACTTACCACATCCCAGGTACTGTGCCAATTGCTTTAGATATATTATTTCATGTAATCTTCCCTGCAACCTTTTAGACACTATTGCTGGCAGTGCCATTTTGTAGCTGAATAATTTTTTTCAAGGTTAGGAATGGTAGAGCTGGGGTGAAAATCCAGGCATTTTGAGTCCAGGATTCATTTTTTAACCATTGCTACATATTCCACATCATTCCATTATAGAAAAGAACTTTACATTATTTTTAAAAAACATTCTGTAGTTATAGTCTTGTGCTATTGTTTGAATATTTGTCCCCTCCAAAACACATGTTGAAACTTAATCCCCAATGTGGAGTATGGAAAAGTGGGGTCTTAAGAGATTCCGAGTTCATGAATAAATTATTTATTAATTTATGTATTAATGGATTAATGAGTTATTATGGGAGTGGGACTGGTGAAGAAGAAGAGAAAGAGAGATCTGAGCCAGCACGCTCAGCCTCCTCACTATGTGATGCCTTGCACCGCTTTGGGACTGCAGCATCTTCACCATCAAGAAGGCCCTACAAGAAGTGGCCTCTCAACCTTTGACTTCTCAGCCTCCATCACTGTAAGAAATAAGTTCCTTTCTTTATAAATTACACAGTTTCAAGTATTATATAATAAGCAACAGACAACAAACTAAGACACTTTGCTTACGTTTTTAATGAACTACTTTGAATTAACTTTACAATGTAGGTTAAATTCTTAAATCCTTCTGTGGTTGTTATAAAATCCTGAGTTAAAAACATTGATACCCAAGTGAAGAGGCAGGACCAGCAGCACTGTCAGCTTGAGGTTGTGGTCCTGTTTAGGTTAAACAATGGACTGATTTAACAAGGATTTGCAGTGAGTGAAACAGTCATAGGGCATGGTAAACTCTCCACATATCCCAGATTGACTAAAGGCTGTGTAGATGTGCAGCAGAGACAGAAATGGGCTCAAGCCACCCACACATTCCTGGCTGACAGTCCTTAAACACACACATAGAGAAGACTCAAAAGATTTTGGTGGGAGGTAAAAGCTGAGGAAGACTTGAAAATGGCATGTACTTTGAATCTGTTCTCCAGGCCACACACAGATCCATCAGCAGAGTGGAAGCCTTGCTGGCCTGAGGTTTTTGAGCACAACCTGTGAAAAATCTTTGCACGAAAACTAAGCTATGTAAATAAATATATTGGCGATTTCTGGAAAACAAGGGTTGGCCATAAAAGCAAAAAAAAAAAAAATGAGCAGAGACGTTATGACTGAGACATATTTCCCAGATTTAGTCCAGACTAGTTATTAAACAATCAGCAACATAACAATAACCCTCAGAGAATAAATAAAAATCCAGAGTTTCTACAATATATTATCTAAAATGTCCATTATTAAATAAAAAATTAGCAGATATGCAAGAAAACAAGTGTGACCTATCCCCAGGAAAAAAGCAGTTAATTGAAAATCTCTGGATTTCTCCAGATTTTAGCCGAGGAAGACTTTAAAGCAAGTATGATGACGATATTCAAATATATAAACAAAATCATGCTTATAGAATGAAATTAATATATGATGATGGTGACTCAATAAACAAAAAATATGAGGACATAGAAATTATGTCAAATAATAGAAATCTTGGAGATGAGAAGTACAATAGGTGAAATGAAAATTTTACTAACAGCATTTCATAGGAGATTTAACACTTCAGAAGAGAAGTTAATTGGAGTTATCCAATCTGAAAAACAGAGACAGAAATAATTGAAGAAAGTGAACAGAGCCTAAGAAAACAGTGGGGCAACATAAAGTACACATATGAAGAGAATCCTAGAGAGGTGATAAAGAGACAGAAATAATATTTCAAAAAATAATAGCAGAAGAAGGAAATGAAAAATAAAAAACAATGAAGATAATTAATTGTCCACAGAAATGTCTTATAAAAAATACTAAAGAAATTTTTTTTCTTTTTACTTTTCAGCTCCACAATTTCCTTTTTATAATTAAAGAAAATCTTTTAGTCTGAAAGAAAGTGACACCAAACTAACCACCAGAGAAATCCACCAGAAAAATGAGAAGTGAATGGTAGTTATATGGATAAAAATAAAAGCTTCTAATAATATTCTATTAATAGTTTTACTCATTTCTTTTTTGAATTCCTTTAAAAACATAAGATTGCACAAACACTAATTATAACACTGTATTATTGAGTTTATAACATATATAGAGATAATATATAACAGTATTAGCACAAAGGCGGGGAGAAGAAAATGAGATCTATTGGAGCAAAGGTTCTATATTTTACCAGAATTAAGTCAGTATTATTTTGAAGGAAATTATGATAAGTTAAAATGCATTTTGTAATTGCTGGAGCAACCACTAAGAAAATAGCTAAAAACATAGTAAAAAAAATAGCAGAGGAATTAAAATGGTTATACATACACAAGCACACACAGATAAACATATATACATGTGTATATACATTTAGTGTCTAATTTTGTGAAAGTGTGTGTGTATGTTTATATATATGGATACTCTCTATAAGTTAGGCACTAAATGAACAATGTTGAATAAAAAAGACACAAGACATATAGAAATCAAATAGAAAAATGCAGGCATAAATCCAAACACACTAATAATTATATTAAATGTTAATGGACCAAACACCTTACTTAAGAAACAAAGATTGTCAGGTTGTATAAAAATACAAGACACAAGCTGTATGTAAGAGACACATCTTGGATTCAAAGACATGAATATATTGGAAGTAAAAGGATGAAAAAAGATATATCAGGCATAAATATGTAACCATAAGAGAGATGGTGCTTATATCAGTGTCAGATAAAACAGACTTTACAATAAGAAATTTTACTAAAGGCAAGGAAGGACATTGTGTAATTATGAAAGGCAAAATACAATTATGAAGGTATAAACATTCTAAATCTATATATAACTAATAACACAGACATACTTGAAACAAAATGTGAGAAAATTAAGAAGAGAACAATGATTGGAGATTTAATTACTTTATCTTCAAAAACTAATAGACCAACTAGACAGAAAATCAGCAAGTCTTAAAAAAGACTTGAACAACATTTTCAAACAACTCAATCTAACTGATGTACATACTGAGTAACTACAGAATACACATTCTCATCAGGTGCACATATAAAGTTCTTCAGAATTGGCCATATTCTGGGCCACAAAAAAAGGCTAAATTTAAAAACTGTTGAAATCATAAGTATGATTACACCTCCACAACAACAAAAATCAGGGAAACTCATACACAAATTTCAAAATTAAATACTCCACTTCTATTTAACCCTATGGATGAAAGAAGAAATGAAAATGGAAATTTAAAAGTATTTTGAAGTGAATGGAAACAAAAATTCAAATATCAAAGTTTAATTAAAGCAATGTTTAGACTAAGAGAGCTTAGCACAGTTTATAAAATCTGTAGTCACAATCTGAAAGCTTTCAGCTTGTTCATGAAGTATGTGTGGTTAAAACATCAGTGGCAGGATCTTCTGTTTAAATCATGACTTTATAATGCTATGAGTGGGTGTACACATTAGATGTTATAACATTTAAATAGATTGTCTATGCTAGTATCATCCTTTAAAGACAAAAATCTAAGAAACATGTGCTTTCCCCAAAATATCTTTAAACTTCAGTGTTTAATCACAAGTTTCAACAGGCAAATATTTTAAAAACTATGAGGTATTGAAATAAAACCAGAAATTCTGCAGTATTAATGAATTATGATGAATGTAAGATTGATTGCTATATAACAATTAATTTATAAATTAATTTATTAACAATTATTGGTATATAACAATTAATTTATAAATTTGTTTTGACAGTTCAGTCTGAAGGTAACACATCTTTGCAGATGTTGTTTTCAGAAAGAATTAAATAGAAGAGACTGCTGAATGTTTATTTAATCTATTTATTTGGAATGTTTCATAATTCAAATGTTAAGTGCTTAGAAAAGAGGTTATAAATTAGGAAGTCACCTACAAATTAGAGAGTGGTCTTGGCCAAATGCCTAGTTTCTGCTTAAATATATTTCTTCTTAGTCAGTTTCTTCTTCTGTGCATAATTTCTTCTTTATATAATTGTAATCATGTTACACAAGTGTTAAATAGCTTTCTTCAATTAATGATTTTTTTTATGTTATTACATAGACTTCTTAAGCCATTGTGTAAAATAGTGGTATAATGATTGAGAGTAGGTTCCATAGTTTACTTAACTATTCCTGTACTGCTGATCATTTAGACAGTTTTCAGACTTCTACAGATATATACATTAGCCTTATTATTAACATTATTTCATCAAGTTAAACTTAAACTTTAGATGTGGATACTTTATCACTTTGATACATGTTGCCAAACTTTCCATGAGTATTTTACATCAGCTTATTTTGTTGTTTGTTGTTTATGTCCTGTGACTGTTGAATGTTTCTTGTCTTTAACATTTCTCTCATTAATTTGTAGGTCACTAACATGAATAAACTGTTAAACCCTTGGCATAAAAACATTTCATCATCTGTTCTTTAGCAGGTAATTTTTATTTTGCCAGATACAGGCTCACTTTTTTATCTAGTCAAATCTTTAAATTATTTTTATTTCTCTGGGTTTCAAAAATCAATTTTGTAAAAACTCCTTATAAAGAGTTGATAACTATTGTATCCCCTTTTAAGTTTTCTATGTTTTGTTTTGGAACTTATTCTATTTTACTGGATAATATTGAGTTGAAGAAATAACTTTTTTTCATAAAATTACTCATAAATAATTCCAAGGCCATTTGCTTCATAATTTTTTCTTCTCCGTGAATTTCTGATCACACTTTTATCATTTAAAAAATTTTTACGTGTAACAAAACTTGTTTCTGATCTATTTATAATTTTGTATTAACATGTCTGTTTATTCTTGCACTAGTACAAAAATATTTCTGAAGTCCATTTGGGAAAACAAATAGGTAAAAGCAGCAGGGGGACAAAAACTCCTAGGAACTGTGTTTACTTGACTTTCCACTCATTTTCTGTCCATGCCTAGAACACTGCTCTGCACCTGACAGACACTGAGTAAAGATTAGTTGCTAATTGAATGAAAGAAAAATAAGTTCAATAGTTGAGACCATCTTAGCATGCTTTTGAACTTTTAGAATGAATGTTCTTCAGTGATATTTTCTCAGTATTTCTCTCATTTGCTTTATTAATAACCTAAAACTAGAGATTGAATATTGATGAGGACCTGGATGATGGCTGTATAAGTTCATATTCATATTTCTATAAAGAACTACCTGAGACTGGGTAATTTATGAAGAAAAGAGGATTAACCAACTCACATTCTGCATTCTGCAGGCTTAACAGGAAGCATGACTGTGAGGCCTCAAGAAACTTATAATCATGGTAGAAGGCGAAGAGGAAGCAAATATGTCTTACTGTGGCAGGGGGGGGGGGAGAGAGAGAGAGAGAGAGAGAAAGAGAAGGGGGAGGTGCTGCAAACTTTTAAATGGTGAGATCTCATGAGAACTCACCCACTATTATAAGAACAGCAAGAAGAAAACCTGCTGCCATGATCCTACCACCTTCCACCAGGCCCCTCCTCCAATTCTATATGAGATTTGGGTGGGGACACAAATACAAACCATATCAATGGCAATCTGGGATTACTGGCTGACAGTGGATTTCTGGTGGACAGGGACAAATTGTTCACCTTGTTGCATGACTTGAGTTTAACCTGGATTCTTACCTAATGGAAAGCCTTTTGGTGAAAGGCCATTTTAGCTTTCAAAGAAGTATGGATGGTAGAAATAGCAGAAACTGTGGTATATTCATCTGTAAAAGTTTTTATGAACTTTCCCAAATAATGTTTTATAGAACACTGCCAGTGGTGTATATTCCATTTTCCAGTAGCATTTGGGGTATCTAAAAATGGGACAAATGCATAGTTATACTAAGAAATTTAAGCAGCAGAAAATATGGGTCAAGGCCATGAACAGTGGTTCATGCTTGTAATCCCAACACTTTGGAAGGCTGAGGAGGATGAATCATCTGAGGTCAAGAGTTCAAGACTAGCTTGCTACTGTGGTGGAACCCTGTCTCTATTAAAAAAATACAAAAATTAACTGGGCCTGGTGGCACGCACCTGTAATCCCAGCTACTTGGGAGGTGGAGGCACGAGAATCACTTGAACCTGGGAGGTGGAGGTTGCAGTGAGCTGAGATTGCACCACTGCATTCCAGTCTGGGTGACAGAGCAATACTCCATCTCAAAACTAAAAAAAGAAAAAGAAAATATGGGTCAAATATAAGTCTATGCTAAGAAACTTAAATGAAAATCACATACTACAAAATTATCTCATATTAAGTATATAGGCAAATTTATGTATAACTTTTGGCAGCTGTAAATAAATGATAATTCCTTTTAGCAATATATAAAATTTGTACTGGTTTCTGGTTGTCACTATGACCTCACATTTTTCATTTTTGGGAATGTCTTTGTCTGTTTGTGTTGCTATAAAAGAATACTAGAGGCTGGGTAATTTATTAAGAAAAAAAGTTTATTTGGCTTATGGTTCTGCAGGTTGTACAGGAAACATGGTGCTGGCATCTGTGTCTGGTGAGGGCCCAGGAAGCTTCCACTCATGGCAGAGGTTGAAGGGGAGCCCGTGTATGCAGATCACATGGCGAGAGAGGAGGCATGAGAGAGAGGAGGAGGCACCAGGCTCTTTACAGCAATCAGTTCTCAGGGAGCTAAGAGTGAGAACTCACTCACTCCTTGGAGAATGGCACCAAGCCATTTATCAGGGATCTACTCCCATGACCCAAACACCTCTCACCAGGCCCCACCTCTAATACTGGGAATCAACTTATAACATGCGACTTTATAGGGTCAAACAAACCTTATCCAAACTATAGCAGTTCTCATTATGCTATTCCTCATAAAACTGGTAAATGTTTGCTTCTGCTGGTCTATCTAGAGCTTACATTTTCTATATTCAAAAAAAACTTGATATTATCTTAAGGTTGTGAGATACTCATCTGGTGAAGCATTGTGTCTTTAGTATCTGATGCTGTCTTAGGATCAGCTGTATATACATTTGAAATGGGTAAAAGAAGGCCAGTGAGTAATAATACCATTCTGAACGTAGGAGCTGGCAAAGATTTTATGACAAAGACATCAAAAGCAATTGCAACAAAAGCAAAAATTTACAAATGGTATCTAATTACACTTAAGAGCTTCTGCACAGCAAAGAAACTATTAACAGAGCAAACAGACAATGTATGGAAGGGGGGAAATATTTACAAACTATGCATCTGACAAAGGTCTAATATTCAGCATCTATAAGGAACTTAAACAAATTTACAAGAAAAGAACCAAACAACCCCATTAAAAAGTGGGCAAAAGACATGAACAGACACTTATCAAAAGAAGACATACATGCAGCCAACAGCACATGAAAAAATGTTCAACATGGCTAATCATTAGAGAAACACAAATTGAAACTTCAATAAGATACCATCTCATACCAATCAGAAAGGCTATTACTAAAAAGCCAAATAATAATAATAATAATAATAACATGCTGGTGAGGTTGTGAAGAAAAGGGAACCCTGTTGGTGGCAGTGTAAATTAATTCAGCTATTGTGAAAAGCAGTGTGATTATTTTTAAAAGAGCTAAAAATAGAACTACCATTTGACCCAGCAGTCCTGTTACTGGCTATATAACCAAAATAATATAAAGGTCATATGCATGCATGTGTTCACTGCAGCACTATTTACACTAGCCAAGACATGGAATCAACCTAAATGTCCATCAGTGGTAGACTGGATAAAGAAAATGTGGTGCATATATGCCATGGAATACTATGCAGCCATAAAAAAGAATGAGATCATGTTCTTTGCAGGAATGGAACTGGAGGCCATTAACCTTAACAAACTAATGCAGGAAGAGAAAACCAAATATTACATGTTTTCACTTATAAGAGGGAGCTAAATGAGGAGAATACTTAACCACAAAGGACAACAGACACTGGGACCTGCCTGAGGGTGGAAAGTGGGGTGAGGAGATGATCAGAAAAAAATAACTAATTAGTTCTAGGCTTAATACCTGGATGATGTAATAATCTGTACAACAAACCCCTGTGACACAATTTACCTATATAACAAATCTGCAAATATACTCCAAACCTAAAATAAAATTTTATTAAAAAAAAAAAGGCGGCCAATGAGTTTGAAGTTAACAGTGTTGACTTTAGTAACTATATAGAAGTCTCTAATAAGAAACTTCTTTTAGTTTTAGAAGGTAATCATTTAGAAGGTAATTACTGTTCCTGTTATCTCATATCTGTATTAGGAGATGAAGCAGTAAGACCCCAACTTGAAATGAACACAGAGAGGCAAATTAGAATAAACTGAGGAGGTTTTATTTATCAAGAGACTATTTCCAAAGGTTTGGACAGAGTGTAGGGAAACCACATGGATAACAATTAACCAGGAATAGAATTGGTAGAGGAGTTTAATTACTTTTCATGTGGAAGGAATTAGGGGAGGAATCCAGCAGGAGACTTATGTAGAGGTGGCAGTCTGAGCCATATTGTAAACTTGAGGGGATAAAGCCAGGGCAATAAATACCCAGACTTAACCATCTTCCCTCCTCCCCATTGGCTGAATTCAACAAGAAGCCAGAGGACAATGGAAACCTGTTGACCTTGTCCATAGCAGTCAGCCTCTTGGGGCCAGAGAGCTGTACGGAGAAAGATTTAAAGGAGGAAATGGAAGATATTCAGCACAGTGGAGGGGTGGGGTGGGAGTAAAGTGCAGAAATAAGTGATTTTCATCATGTCATGCTGCATGTTCCACTAAAAGGAACCTCAATTGTGATAATATTATAAACTGAGAGATTCTCACAAGTTATGACCACCATTCTGTAAACAATTCCCATTATACATATGAATATAATAAATTACTTTATTTGAAAAATTTGTCATGAACATCATGTTTCTTTTAGAAGGATCTGGACCAGTTTTTGCATGGGTTGGGTTTTCCATTGATGGAAAAAAGATAGGAGGAGATAAAAAGAAAAATGAGAAAACACTGTTCTATTTTGCCTTTACGCTTCAGAAGAAAAGGCATGAAAACAAAGTGAGGCCACAAATGTGCATGGAATGATAAAACAACTTTCCCTTGATTTTTTATAATTAAAAAATTTATATTTTGTATAGAAACAGGCAGTTCACTAACAAAGAGAAGCAAATTGATTATAGCTATATTAAAAAGTTAACTTCACTAATAAATAAATGCAAATTACAGACATGGTAGAATTTACTTTTTGAACACTGGATAAAGATCAGTTTTCCCAGTGTTGATGAGCTTGTGATGAAACAGGCCTTTACAGGGTCCGATGGAAATTTATATTAATACCATATTTTTGGACATAATTTTGGCAATACAAATTAGTAACATCGAAGTGGTTCATACACATTGACTCATTTCATTTAGGTTCACCAGAGAGAACCTACATGTTTAATATTATAGATATGCTTGATGATTTTAAATATTAACCATAATATATGGACTATTATAAAACATTTATTACGGTTTTTGAAACCATATGGAAAATGTATGGAAAATGTTTATAATATAATGCTAGTTTTAAAAAGGATATAAATAGATAAAAATGTTAATGGTGACCATCTAATGGTAATGGAAGAGCAGGTGACTTCTGCTATTTCTCTCTACTTTTAAGTCTTATATGTATATATTTTGCAGAGAGCATGTTTAACCTTTAAAATATGAAACTAATAATAAACATATTTTTAAAAATTGTTTCTGTTGCCAGTTCGCTAAGCAACTATAAAATGTTGGAGACATTGGTTTGCTTAACTCTCTGTAAAGAATAAAAAGAGTAGAGTAAGTGTAAACTTCTTTGGGAGTCACGTGGAATTTGAAAACTTCAGAAATATTGATATTTATACTCTCTTTATATACATATGGTTTGAAAAAATTGATTTTAATATTTTGTTTTTGTGTTTAATGTGTTTTCCAAAATGACTATAATGACTGTTACTTTTAAAAAAACTTTTTTAAAGAGTAGTTTTAGGTTCACAGCATGTTACTTTTTATAATAAAAAACTACTTTTATATATAATTGGTCATGGTGGGAATTAAGGAATTAGGTACTTGAAAGTTATTTCTTTTGTGTACTTTGAAAGTTATTTAAAAATATATCATAATTATACTTACTGTGCTTGGTTGTTTTAATAAGAAAGCATTTTATGGAAGCAAACTCATGATTAGCTAATCTCAAGTTGATTTATCACTCAGGTGGACATCGCATGATTTAGAGTTTCTTTTGCTTCTTGAAGGCTTAATGCAGGGAAGAGAGGTGGAAAGTGACAGAAAACGGCTTTCCCCCCATCCCCTGCTCTTACTATCTTAATACAGAGTTCCTATCACTATGTAGAGTAAATAGTCAACATGTGCTTCAGAGAATTAAAATGGAGCAGAAGACCTTAGATGCATTAATAAAGTTTGTTAAGAAAACAAGTATTACCCATTTCTACTGAGAGGCATGAGAAGAGAAAAAGGGGGTAGGAACAGCTGTTACTCCTTGTTTTCTCTGCTGATTTTTTCAAAGAGCTTCTGAGAATGCCTAATGAACTCCTGATCCTCATTCCTTTTTCCTCCCTCTTCCCAATTCATTTCCATCTTATTTGTTCTTTATCTAACACTGTGTCTCAATCTCTCTCTCTTTCTCATCAATTTACCTCTATCTCTATCTTCTCTGTTTCTGGAACTTTTTTTAATATAGGAGTTTTAGTTTCCTAGTGCTGTTGTAACAAATTACTACAAACTGGGTGGTTATAAAACAACAGAAATGTATTCTCTCACAGTTCTGGAGGTCAGAAGTTCGAAATTAAGGTGTCTACAGGGTTAGTTCCCTCTGGAGGCTTGGAAGACGAATCTATTTTTGTTTCTCTCCTGAATTCCAGTGGCTGCCGGCAATCCTTGGTGTTCCCTGGTTTATAAACTCATCCCTCCAATATCCACCTTTGTCTTCAGGCTGCCCTCTGTTTTTTTGTATTCTACCTTTCTCTTTTCTTATAAGGACACTTGTCATTGGATGTAGAGCCCACACTAATCTAGAATGACCTCATCTTGAGATCCTTAACAGAGTCACATCCTGCAAAGACTCTGATTTCCAAATAAGGTCACACTCATATGTTCTGGGTAGACATATTATTTAAGAGGCTACCGTACAACCCATACAATAGGAAACTTTACCTGGTAATGTTTCGCTCTACTTTATAACTCTTCCCTTTCCCTAATTCCTAACTTCCTTCTTGCTGTTCTTCATTCTGCTGTCTAAAACTTGGAACTTATATCTCTGCTGCAGACTTTCCCAGAACCCTGCTCTGCTCTAGAGGGTTCTAGGGCCTAACCAGTGTAGGTTACTGTATTCTGTATCTTCCTGTTGGATATCCATAACACGTTACCATATTAATGGCCTGAGAAACCCTTCTGTCTCATTTCCTAAACCATGAAACCCTTTACAGAAAAATATTCAGTAGAATTTTGTGAAACTCTGCTTTGTGGCACACTCTTTAGGGACTACCGTGGAACAGATTTTTTTTTCCCACTAACTGCAATGCTATGTTGGTAGTTTGTTTTTAAAAACTCATTTCTTGACTATCTCCTGACAGGTCTTACTTTTTGTTTTTCAACTCCTTCTTGTTTGTAAAAATTATTATGTTATCTTCAAAATGTCTACACCATGTTTATGTAGGTAACTGCTAAATTAATTTCTTTAGGTTTGACCTGTAATCAGCTTAAATTCTCAACATTTTCTATCTAGTATTAGTTGAGAATGAGCAATTTCTATATTTTCAGGTTTTTCTAGTGATGTTTAAAACTTTTGCTTTTTAAAAATTATATTTCAAAATAATAGCCTTGAAGCCTATTAAAAGAATTTTTGCTTCAAATGGGAGAGAAAGTAGAAAGTAATGAGTGTAGAAACTTTAGCATCTATTTGCAAACCTGTAACTCTTCAGAACGTTTTAGAAAATGGCTCCAAGAGCAAATTATACTATATCAGATAAGCCACAGAAAGAAGATGGCTGCATATTTTAATACTGGTTCCGGCATGTAGGCTACTCCCATTTCTCAAGGGATTTTCTGCACATTTTACGTTGATGTTGGAATTTTAAAAAGTACAAGGCAACAGCCACACTGATATTTCAAAGTCTCACTCATCTTTATGAATTTCATGTTTTATTGTTAATTTTTCATATAACTATGATAACTTTCCTATCTACAGGGCTACAGCAAATGGAAATTTAACTTTTTGGAGTACTTTTAAAATGAAATTTAAAATAAACTTTTAAAAACATAAACATATTTCTCTTTGCAAATTAATATGCTTCAGTGTTGTCCTGAACTATTAACACTCAAGGACTACTTGGTAGCTGTATTTTCTAGATAGTCTTAAAACTTTTAATACACTGAAACCCTGACATGTTAATTACAGTACCATATAACTCTCCACTTTTCAAGAGTTTCTATTTTCATAGATGACACATATATTTGGTTTTCTTTACATAGACCATTACTCCATTTATTCCATTGTACTTGAATCTATCTAATGAGCTTCTGGTTCTACCCATGAGCAGTGCTTTGAGTGGCTTGCCAAATTTTTACTGAAGGTTTAGGTGTTTGTTGAGCCCAGTCTGACAGCTGCTGTTTCTCATTTAAAGATTTTGCAAGGAACTCAGTAACTTTCTTGGCCATTGGCTTAAGTTTGCAAGTATTCTCACTTCTTCCATTTTTAAGTATGGAAAAAAGGCCCTCTTCTCCCTGTTTAAACCAAATGAAGAGAAACTTTACCCTAGGGAAGTTAGTAAATAATGCACATAGAATTTTGCCAAAACTGTTGGTATATCTGTGAAGTATAAGGATCTTTAGAGATGGAAGTTAATTTAAAAAGAGACTATCAAAATGGTATTTGAGTAGTGATAAAGCTTAAATTTGAATTTAATTTCATTTTCTCTCTCATAATTTGATTATTTTACAGAAGTTGATTGAAAGATAGGTGGCTGGATTCTAAGGCATTTCTTTATGGAGATAAAAACCTTAATTTTTTTAAATAAACAACCTGGGGATAAACTGAGTAGATTGTTCTGGATCTCTCCAAAGTAGGTATGGTAGACAAATAATTATTTGCTTTTAAGACTGTTTAGAGATAGTTCTCTATGGGTATCTCTGGCATCTGCACATGTTATGAGCAGAGGCATTAACTCTCCTTTTGTTCTGCACTGTATTTCAAAAGTGTTTGTATAGATAATATCTTTGGAAGATAAAATAATGTTCTGCCTCCCCACCTCCCCCTTCAACAGACAGATTTACTTACTTTTCAGCATAATAAAGACAACTTCTTCTTTCATAGCAGAGGTCAAGTAGGTTTGATTACTGCCCATTATAAAATATTTTGGTTACCTAAGCTCAGGTTTCCTCATCTGTGACACTAACCCACTGTGTGTGATGTACCCACCTGGCTCACTCCACATTGCCCTCGTGGGACCTGGTGGTCAAGAGGAAGAGACACAAGTTGGAAGCCTAGAAAGCTCAATTCCCATGAATAAGTATGTTCTATGTTTCTGACCCAGGAGTCTTTACTCAGATTTGTTAAGTTGTATTTATTTAGGTTACTTTTCAGAGGCTATTTTATTTCTCCTATTTTCAAGGTTTTTGGGGCTGTTCATAATAGCCATATTTATTGTTTTATAGGACTCAACACAGATGACTAATAGGGCTTTAAAATGGAAAGGTACCAATATTATTCTTTTTCATTTTACTAGTCAGAATAGGCTAGTAAAACAAATAGGCTGTGATAACAAATCAACCCCCGAATCTTAGTAGATGACACAACCCACAACCAAAGTTTATTTGTAGTTTACACAGTGTTCATTGAGAGTTAGGTGACTCTCTAGGGCAGTACTATCTTTCATCCTCCACATAATGATTGATTCAGGCTGTTCCTATTGTGGGTGTTGCCATCTGAGTCTGTGTACCCCTAATGGTAGAGTGAGGGAAGAGAGTAAGTGCACAACTCACGCTCACCCTTGTACGCCTTGACTCTTATCACTTAGTAACATGGCCCTACCAACTTTTGAGGTGGCTAAGGATTGTAGGGGAAACTGCAGACATTAAGTAAACAATGAATGTCTGTCACTTTCATGGATATCCTTGCAAATATTTTTTAAAAGTAGATTGACTTGACTACTTATTCTCACGCTAGCAATGCATTTAAAAATATTTTAGTCTCTTAATAAATTTAAGTAACTGCTATGTGCAAATCCCTCTCTCCTTTAAAAAAAGTGCCTTTGCTATTTTTGTCTGATTATTCTTCCAGATAAAACTCAAAATAGTTTTTGGGTATTTAAAGTTATTTCAAAAACATTTTTTGACATTCTTATTGGAATCAAATTAAAGCTATAAAGTAATTTAGGAAGAATTGATATTTTTATAGTATTAGTGTTTCAGTGCAGAAACAGGACTAATTCAAATTTCTAGAGTAATAAAGATTTATATTTCCTTCATAAGATACAACTACATTTGTAAAATAATTCATAAGCATTTTAGGTTTTTAATTGCTTCTTGTGAATGGAATTCCTTTTATCTTATTACTTCTTACATTTGATTATGAGAACTAACACGTGTCTTTGAAAAAAATTGATAAGATAGGTAAACCCGTGGAAAAGCCTATTGAGAAAATGTAGAATAAAGAAAACAAAATGTGAAAAATGAAATGTAACTAACTATGCACATATATAAAAATGATTTTAAAAATCACGAAAAATATGAATAATTACATACTAATTTGAAAATCAAAATGACATTACTATGTCTCTGGAAAAAGTTAAAATGCTGCAGTAGGTTCCTAATGAAAGAGAAATAAAATACCCGAAAAGATAATGACTATGAAATAATTTGAAATAGCATATAAAATATCCCTTCTATAAAAGTACTCTTTTAGATGATTTTTAAGCTAGTTCTCCTTTCAAGTGTGAAAATTGATTATACAAACTGCATCATTCTTGTCATACCCAACTAAATGAGAGTCAAGGGGCCAATGGAAAAAGTACTCAAGTCACATAGTACCTACTCCAAGAACTGAATTTTCTGCAAGCCCAGTGGCTGAAATGGCCTGCTGTAATCCTAAAAGTAGTTTTACCTAGGAGCTGCTGAAACAACTTGCTGTGATACCAGCATCACTCACCAATTAGAGCTTGCCAGCTCCCAGAAACCTCTCTAGTGTCAATAAGCCTGCTTTCAAAATAGCACGTAGCATTTTTCTTTCTAACAAAACTCCAACCTTTCCTTTGTGCCTTGGACACACTGAAAATCACCCTGGTCTGTGTGTATGACCCTAATTGCAATTCTGTGATTCTCCAATAAAACTTTAAATTTAGAGATTTGTCCCTATATTTTATTTTTGCTTCAATGCTAATACTTCCCTAAGTTAGATTGTCCATGAAAAGAGTAGAAAAGGCAAAAAAAAAAACAAAAAACAAAAAAAAAAAACACGTTGATGAATTTTTTTTTTTTTTTGAGACAGGGTCTCACTCAGTCACCCAGACTGGAGTGCAGTGATGCACTCATAGATTACTGAAGCCTTGAACTCCAGGGCTTAAACTATCTTCCTGCCTTAGCCTCCTGAGTAACAAGGACTACAGGTGCATACCACCATGCTGAGCTGATTTTTAAATTTTTAGTAGAGACAGGGTCTCGCTATGTTGCCCAGGCTGGTCTTGAACTCCTGGTTTTAGACTCCTGCATCAGCACCCCATAGCGCTTGAATTACAGGCATGAGCCACCGTTCTAGGCCAAACTGAATTCTTTTTGAGGCTAATATAACATAGATACCAAAAATTCAAAGACAGAAAGAGAAAAGAAAGTTATAGACCAGTTACATTTATGATTAGAGGTGAAAAATCTGTGATAAAAACATGCAACAGTGATTAAAAGGCTAAACCTGCAGATTTGATGTTTTGATAAATAATTTAAAGAATATATTAAGGTTGTTAAAATAATAAAAGTGTATAGGAATTAATAATATCTTGATTCCTTAACTCTTTTTGCATATGTAGAGTTAAATAGGTGCTTCTAAATGAAAGATTAATGGGTATAATTAATATTAATATGGCAGGTATTTTGTCAGGTATTAACCTGACCAAGCTATTTTGATATACCTCTCATAAAATGAGAATATGAATGACTTTATTAATTCAGTTAATTACATAGCAAATCTTTTGTGATCAGTTGGTTTCCAATGCTTTGTTTTCAACAGTACTGGGGAAAGACCTAATTGAGTTTTCAGCTAGTTTATCAGAAGAAGTAATTTTTTTATTTTAAGTCACTGTATTTTTGGTGAAGGAGTACAAAAAACTGCATGACAGTTGCTAAACAAACAAAATTTCTCACATTATCATCTGTCTTTTTATGTGACTAAAGTTTCTTTGTAGTTAGGTCTATAAAAATGAAAAATACAAGGATAATCAGTGCTGCGCATTATTTCATGCTAGCCATGAGTAATATTCTACTATGGATATATTACTTAATGGAAAAACTGAAAAATACCTTTAATCAATGGATGCATTTCTAATAAAATTTACTTTTATGTTTTAAAGTTACTTGTGAAAATTTATAATGTTATTTTGATGAACTAACTGTATGTTAACAATATTAACAAATCTATTCCAAAGACTGTTTTTAACCCAGTATAGTTCCCCAGTATGCTCCCACTTGTTGACAATGCTGTTGGTCTAGGACCATGTTTTGGGAAGCGAGGTTCTAATACATGCTCGAGAAGCTTGTAACTGGCCTGAAAACACCAACTTAAAGTTGACATGATTAGAAACAGAAGTCAGTGCTCTGGAATCAGCATACCTCATGAATGAAACCATGAAATGAGGGAAATTGTACTACATTTGAACAGCCAAATAACTCTTCCTTTCTAAAGAAGTACAGTCTTACTGTCTGCTCTTAAAAGTGAACCGGAAACTTGTCTTATGCAATGATGCTCTTAATCTAAGATTATTAAGTGGTTTGACTCAAAATAATCAGTCTTTTCATGTGTGTCAAATTGAGGCAGAATGTGAGTATACCTGTATTACTCTGATTTGAGTTTGAATTGAGGGCTTTTAACTATGATGAGAGGCTGAGTACATATTTAATAACTGAATTACTCAGTAAAGAATTCACTATATGCGTGTCATATTGAATTATTAGGTTTATAATACTGAATTAGGGAAAATTCATTAAAATGAACTAGTACTGTAGTTATTAAGAAATAAAACATAATTGCTAAGTTATGTCAGGGATATTCTCCAGCTGCCTGGGTATTTTGAAAATACTAAGTCGTGATGTCCCTAGATTGGAAGCCTATTCTTGACTTTAGGCAATGGTGTACTTTAGCTCCCATGGGATATTTAGTATTTGTCGATTTCCTTGTGAGGCAATTTAAACTTTTGCCATTTTTACTCCTATGCTGGAACTGTCACTAAAGAAGTATATCTTGCAGAAATTTGTTTGATCTGCTTTATGAAGATAGTCTCATCCTGAATTGTGTAATACCAGTTTGAAAACTAATGATTCATTCATGATGTGGTTAAGAGAACAGTTTTCAAAGTCAGAAACATTGTGTTTAAATCCTAACTCTATTATTTAATAGTTGCTTAAGCTTAGATAATTTTTTAAACTTCTCACAGCTTCTGTTTTTCTCCTCTGTAAATGGAAAATAATAATTAGATTAAATAAAATAACACATGTAAAACACTTATCATAGAGGGTGGTACAGAGAAATGATAAATGTTAGCTATTATGGTTATCATATTTAGTCATTTATTCATTTGTTCATTCAACTTATTCTGTATTGCATGTCCACAGCTTAGGTGCATGGAAATCAGAGATAGACTCTGCTCTAGTCATTGATGCACTGATGAACTCATTGTCCAGCTGGAGAAAGAGACAAGTAAAGAAATGAATACTATTCAGTGTTATAAGTGGTAAGACAGAAGATCTAATGAGCCACCCAATATGGGTAGTAGTGGATGTTATAGAAGATTAGCTGGAGGAGGTGATATCTGGATTGAAGTTTAAAAGATGAGTGAGATTTGCTAGGGCAGTAGGTAACAGTGTTCCAGGCAGAAGGAACAGGATTTAGAACTGATATTATATCTGAATATGATTCATCCATGTAAAATCAACTTTTAAAGTTTTTGATAGCAGTTGCAGGATTGTTTGATTTTTGACTTCTCAATTTTTATTTGTCACTCTCTATTTTGAATTTGAATCCTACTCAATCATGAGCTGGATCCTACTGGATCATGGCAGCTCGGTGATTAATCAAATGGCTGGCACATAGCAGGAGATAAAAAATGTTCATTGAATTGAATAGAATGAAATTAAATCTCAGGAGGAAAAGTCTTTTAGGGTTAAACATATAAACCAATATACCTGCTCCAAAGAAGGTTTAGCAGTGAAGAGATTAATCACAAATATATCATAGGTTGCAGTGGGGAAGTAAATTAAATTCAGGTTGAATGAGCCAGAAACTCTATTACTTTTTTTGA
Organism: Cacajao melanocephalus; assembly: GCA_963573385.1. NCBI lineage: Eukaryota > Metazoa > Chordata > Mammalia > Primates > Pitheciidae > Cacajao > Cacajao melanocephalus. The sequence goes on along the minus strand of CAUYLG010022404.1, from coordinate 161,641 downwards.
GGCAAGTCAATCAAAATGCATTTTTGTAATATCAGATAACTTTAAATACAAGCCTGAAGAGAAATCTAAAAATAATTCAAAATATTTTTATTATTTCACTTGCTCCTGTTTAGTAGTATAAACAATTGAGAAATATGTATAGTCTAATATATTTTAGATTGAAAATGAATATAAGATGAAAACATAGTTTAAAACATGTAAAAGGAAGTCTAATTTCTTGAGCATTAAAAAGATGTTTAGGAATGACAACCTGAGAAGACTTACAAACCCTTTGCTATAGAACAAAACTACTTTATCACTGAGGAACAATTTTCAATTGTTTGCATATTTTCTGTGCAGCATATAGTCTAAATAGATAGATCACAGGTGAGAAAATGGGGACATTTGGCTGTATTGAAATAATGATCTGAAGCAGTAAATTGATTTTCAAAGGACATTTTTGGACTTTGATGTTCTTGCTTCACAGAATTTGGCTTTATCTTTTTCCCCACCCTTTGGTGTTGTCTACACATGCTGTATAATTGTGCCAACAACTGAAACTATTTTATGACTATTTTATTATTTTCATGCCTTGAAGATTATTCAGTTGTGCATCAAATCATACAAATCAAACTAAGGAAGGAGAACAGGATAGGAAATTGGGGACTTGCATTTCGTATGCTTATATCATTGATGCCAAATGAAATAATTAAGTCAGCCTTAATATTACTTTCAGATTGACTAGATTTTAGACAGCCCTCTTCCCAAGTCTGGGCTCCTTAAGAAAGGGAGGTTCCTCTTTTCTTAAAGCATTTACTTAACTTGTAACTGTAAATTCTTTCTCCACTCCTTTGAGATGTATATAAATCTTTTATAAAACATCTTGCCCGTTTTACAACACAGGAATGTCTTTCTTAAGGACCTGGGATCCATCATCTATGGCCTGTTAATATCAGAATAAATGACTTCTTATTTAAGATAGTAAAGGAGAGCCAGATTTTAACGTTCTCCCCAAATCTAAAAGTATATGTAAAAATTGTTAGGAAAAAGGAGCATCTGGCCGAAAAATGCCAGCACACATTAAACAATGCAAAGAAAGGGCTTGTGGCCTGTAAAAGAATAAGCAGAATTTCCAAGAGTTAGCAAGGCATTGCCTGGGGCCACTCAGGACAGCTCCTAAGTTTTTCAGAGAGGAAATTTGGCCTATAGGTTAGGGTGGAGATGGAAGTATGGGAAGAGGGCTGTGAATAAACACAATTTTGAAACATCTAATTCATCAGAAGGTAGATGGAGAGAGAAGAGGAAGGCAGCCATGGGAGAAGTAGAAATGTGCTTGAAAAATAAAAATTCTATTTTTCCTTTTCCTTTACCCTTCAGTGTCAGGGAAAATAAGAGTTTTTCATATTGAGAGCCCTCTGGTTGGAATGAAAGAGGAAGAAAAAAGACATGATGATCCCAAAATAACAAATACTAAATACAGGAATAACCAGAAATCAGGTGAAACAACAGGTGAAAGAGGGGATGTAAGATAAGATCTTCTGAGGGAGACAGAAAAGGAGGTGAGTGGGAATCTGGTAAATTTCCTCCACTGAGCTGTGGCCTCAATGAAGGGGTGTAACAAAACTAACAATAAAACAAAAAGAAACAAAAAAAACACAAAGGCAAAATTTTCTTCTTTTGTAGAATAGAAGTGGCCAGTGAGAAAAGAAAGGCAAAATGTGATTAGGAAAAATCCAGGCTGACCTTCATAGAACTGTCTAGGGACTTATGCTGAATTGAGGAATTATTTAAATTTCAAATTATCTTGCACTGGATTAAGACAAACTCAAGATTAAGTAGAGAGAACTGGGACACAGGCTATTTAACAAAATTCCTGAAGACAGAGAAGAGCTCAGTTTTGCTAATCAAGACTGCTCACAGCCTCAACTGAAACTTACTTTCCTCCAAACCTAAGTAATAAGGCCTGAGGCTATTAGAAATGGAACTATAAAACCACAGCATGGAAAGGGAGTCAAGGGAAGTCCATTCAGAGTCCATCAGATCAAGTAGCAGATTTTGGCTCAGTCAATCACCCACTTTGCATGAACAATATACAAATGGGGTCCATGTAGCTAAATTATAATAAATATGTTAGGGAAAAAGTAACAGGTAGGGGAAGAAAGAAAAAAAATTACTGCATGAAAAATACAGATTTAAAAATTTTTTAGAAGTCAACCCAGGAAATAGAAGAAGCATCTCTCTAAAAGCATTTAATTAGTTAAGAATTTACAAAAAATATGAATTAAGAAAACCCGTGAAAGATAAGAACAGAAAAATCAGACTGAGAATGAAAAAGTAAAATATAGCAGAGAATGGGAAACAAATTGAAGATAAAGAATTACAATTACAGAACCAATAAAAAATTATAAACAAAAGGTATAGGTGAAGGCTTATTGTCATAATAAAAGACTTAAAGTATTTAAGATAAAAGTAGAAGAAAAATACATGAAGTTTTAAACAATTAGAGAGTTTAGTAGAGACACAGAAGAGCTAAGGATGGTCCAACAAAAGGATAAATGATGTCCCTGATGCAGAGAATTCAAGGAAAAAGTGAAACAGGAGATGGATGGACTGTAAACCAATAAGCCCTTATAATGGTTAAATCTTATTTTGAACATGTATCTTCTTTCCTGTCATTTGGTTGCTGATAATTTAACTTAAAGCATAACAAAACAAGATCCCCCAAAACATGTTTATAATTAATATTTTAGGCTAACCTGGATTTTCTCAAAATATTAGAATTTCAGACTGAGGGAAGAAATGTTAAATGATCAGCTAATATTTAGTGACTATTTTCTGACCCAAACTTGAGACACATGGTCTGACACATGTGTTTACTTTTTAAAAACTGTTCTTGCTGGTCTTTAAGCATTGTTAACAAACCTTTTTATCTAGAAGTTGAGAAACTGTGGGATTTAGAAATGCAAAGACAGGTAAATTATTACAGATTCACTCATTTAAAAATCTTTTGCTTGATGCTTACTACATACAAGTGTCTGCATCAGAATCTCTTCCACTAGGGATCTTATAATTCAAAATAGGAGGCAAATCAGCTGAGGCAGCTACATTGCTGTGTGGTTGGGTAGCATGGTGTGCTATGACAGCATAGCTCTCAAGGTATGCTTTTTTCTAGAGAAGCTGACTGCTAAGGAGGATCTTATTCAGGAGGCTCTTTCCATTATGCCATATCTACTCTTTAAAAAACTGCTTTTAAGAGGATATCTACTAGGTTGGAATTTAAATGAGGGGTTGACTATTTAAAACCTTCTGTATACAGTATACAAAAAAAAAAAAACAGAATTCAACTTATTTTGCAAATAATCTCTATTTTAGATTTCTCCATATGTAAGGCAAGCCTTTCTTCTCCTGCATCCCAAGGGAGCGTATAGTTGAATATAATGCAGTTATGGGGAAATTACTGAAGACAGCCCTGCTACTCCTTGAGAATGAATTCCTCCTTCCCCAGTGGTCCTACAGCAAATGATTGATTCTCCTTCTGTAGCACTTAGAGATTGAACTTAATTATTTATGTACACACCTTGACCCATCTTTCCAATACCTTCATCTTCTAAAGACTGAGTAAAATTTTGTAAAATTTCAAGTAAAGGAAGGTACCATGTTTAATTTTATATCACCTAGTAGAGAGCTGGGCACATAATTAGCTCTCAATAAATATTTGTTAAATTAACTATTGGAAGATTGAATGAATGTCTAACAGCATGTTAAATTTCAGCTGAGGCAGTTACCAAAGTGAATGTAAGCCATATGACTATGAAGGAATCTTCAAAGTAGATGATTGAAGAACTACGTTTATGACTCTTAAATCCCTTTTTCACTTTGAAAATATAAAAGAGCAGAGTGAGAGAGTGGATCTAACTACACTACTACCAACAGCCGGGCAAAAAGGCAGCCTCCCCTAGATGATCGTTCCATGCTTGAGTATCGATGGGGAAAGAGGCCAGTGGAGGAGCAGCACAGCACATGTCAGGGGAGCTGTGGTCAGAAGAAGCCACAGTACCGCCCACAAAAGTCTAAAGTGGAGCTTATGGTAGACAGAATAAATTTTTGACACATGATGGGGCCGAAGAGTCCAGATTTAATCCCAGGACCACCCATTCACTAATTAAAACTTTATCCATCTGGTTTTCTTGCCTTTCTTTCCTCTCCTTGACTCAGTGGAAACTAATGCTAGGAGGAGGTGAGAAGAGAAGGCAACCACATCATCCCCATTCCCCAAATCAGACACTCTGCCAATGCAAGCCTTAGGCATCCAGGAGGTTGTCCTACATTTCAATAAACATTCGAGTGTCAGTTAATACCTTGGACTGAACAGATTACATTTCTATGATACATCCAAGTGACTGTAGAATTATTTTATATGCAAAGTGAAAAGAAAATCAGGAGTGATTTCTGGTGAGATTTTATCCAGTGGCTGGGAACATGCTTCCCCCATTGAAATGGAAGACCAAAAGAGCTGCATTTTCGTGATGCCACTAGTTGTTCTGTTCAAGGTAATATAATAAGTGTTACTTGTCTTTTAGTACATTTTCTGTCTTTCAGATCTGGGAAATGTCTCAGTGAATAGACTGGATCTGATCTTGTTTCTGTTGAGAAGGAAAATTATAACTTGTGTTCAGTTGTGTTGCTTTGAGTGTGTAGGAAATCCAGTTGGATATATGGGTGATTACATTTGGTAACAGGCCAACTCTCCTTTCAGGCAGGACATGGGAAGAAGGCAGAGACTGATATGCATCTAGTGTGTACCTCTTAGAGTTCTCTGAGTCCTGGACAGACTCCACAGCAAACACTCCATCTCAGGTTTAGCGCACAGCTTCAGCAATACTTTTGAAATTAAGATGAACGACTAGGTGGCTGGGGTGCTGGTCAATCATGTTTTCCCTCAGGCCATTCTTTTGCATCTTTAATTTGAGGACAAACTGCCTGTTTCAAAACTGAAACAGCAAAATCTCTTTGGAAAAGGCACGTATGGCCGAGCCCACGGGAGGGCAGAGCACGTGTTGTCCAGGTAATGCCAGCAGTGTTATCTTGGTGATTTTTGTCTCATGCCATTTTTGTCTCATGCCAACTTCTGACTTTTATCTTTTGGAATTTGAAATACGATTGTGACAGCGCCAAAATCAGATCCATTTCATGGGAGGAAATCTCAGAAACCAAGATAAAAAGACTCATATATAAAACTAAAATGACAATATAATAATTCAATTATTAAGAGAGAAAAGGCTGGGCACGGTGACTCACGCCTGTAATCCCAGCACTTTGGGTAGCTGATGCGGGCAGATCACTTGAAGTCAGGAGTTTGAGAACAGCCTGGCCAACATGGCGAAAACTCATCTCTACTAAAAATACAAAAATTAGCTGGGCATTTTGGTGCATGCCTGTAATCCCAGCTACTTGGGAGGCTGAGGCAGAGGAATCTCTTGAACCTGGGAGAGGCAGAGGTTGTAGTGAGCTGAAATTGTGCCACTGCACTGCAGCCTGGATGACAGAGCCAGACTCTGTCTCAAGAAAAAAAAAAGAGAGAGACAAGAGAAAAAGGATTTCACGAAAGATGGAATACTTGTTCTGACATCAAGGCTCTTTTCTTCTTTATTGCCCAGTCAAACAACCTGGGCAATAAAATGCCAAGCCAGAGTTGCTTTGTATGAAAGCCTCAACATGAAGGAATACTGACTGTGGGCTCCTGCAGCCCACAGAGTGGTGGTTGTGAGAGTTTCCCTTTTATGTGTTAGCTGCACAATTGTTTCATGCAATTTTTATATGTCTGATAGATCATAAAAACAGAGGTTAAAAAAGAAAAGAATATACAGTATCTCAAATTGTAAAAGATACTGCTTAGGTATTTTTTTAAAAGTAAGGAAATATATTAACTTAGCAATACCAATGCTCTCTACTGACATAACTGTTACCTTCTTTATAATTTTTGACAGAGTGTTTAAAATTATTGGACATGTGTTTTGTTACCATGTTGAGATATGTTCAGTTCATTTGTTTCTATTTGAAAAGTTTTGAGGAAAGAAAGGGAATTTTATGAACATTTATGTGTGCCTTACATACATAAATGTATATAAAATGTGCAGAAAACCCCCCAAATGTTTAGAAGATTCAGTGGGAGTATGAAGAAAGAAAAAGAATGTGTGAAAGCTTTAGGCTATCCCTCATTGCATGTCAACAGTGTGCTAATTTTTGTTCTGTGTTTACCCAAATCATTTTTTTACATTCATTAAATTACTTGTTAAAGGCTCACACTATGTCCCAAATCATGAAACTATAATGAAATGAAAGAAGATAATGGAATACAGTGTTGCATTCTAACATCCTTTAAAATGCCAAGGCTTTTATTTTCAGCTGTTGCAAATTTCCTTAATATCTCAGCTCTAAGGGTAGAAGTGGAATTCACAAATGAAAACAAATGAAGCCTCCTGACTGGCAGCCAACCTCTTTGCCTGGTGTGCTTTCCATTTCTTCCTGGTTTATAGAACACCAATTTATGTATACTTTTTCCTTCAAATAGCACAGCTCCAAACCTGCAGCTCTAAAAGTGGAAAGATAAACAAAAGCTAGGAGAGAGATTATTCCAAGCAGCCTTTCTGTTAGGTTGTGCTCCTGCTTCTAGGGAGCACGTCCCTGCTGATACTTCAGTTTCAGACTTCAGGCCTCCAGGACTGTGGGACAATATGTGTCCATTGCTTTAATTCGTCCACTTTGCTGTACTGCATCCCTGGAAAATGAATACATATGACTACAGGTAGTTTTCTGATACTGGAGGACAAGAAATGCAGGGTCAAAATCAGTCTTGATCCTTGAATACCATGCTAAGGAAATTACATTTTATTAGCCAGGCAAAAACTGGATGGAGAAAAAGCTAAAGCAAATATTGATCTGTCATGTGAGGTTGGGAGTTCAAGACCAGCCTGACCAACATGGAGAAACCCTGTCTCTATTAAAAATACAAAATTAGCCGGACGTGGTGGTGCATGACTGTAATCCCAGCTACTCGGGAGGCTGAGGCAGGAGAATCGCTTGAACCCGGGAGGCAGAGGTTACAGTGAGCTGAGATTACACCATTGCACTCCAGCCTAGGCAACAAGAGTGAAATTCCACCTCAAAAAAAAAGAAATGTCCAGAGAGGTATATCTAAAGATGCTTTGGAAACAGTAAGCTTCTATAACATCAAAGTTATCATTAGTACAGATACTCTGGATTCTGGAAACAGAGGGTGAGTTAGAAGAGGTTTATAATTGTGGAACAGAGTAGGAAGCTTTTGTAGTAATCCAGGCAGTGAGGAAGTGGCTTTGTACTAAGGCAGTGTACCTCAAGGTAGGTAGAAAAATGCAGTTTTCAGAGACATAGGATGATCTAGAGAATTTTGTGACTGATGGATGGTTGGTTTTGAAAGACACCTGAGTTGAAAATGCCTCAGTGATTCAAAATTTTTGGTTACAGGATAATAATTAGCCAGAAAAATGGTTAAAGAAGAAAGAATGTGTTTGGAGAGAAGACGATGAATTCTATCTTGGCCACATTTCAGTTTGAGGTGCCTTTAGACACAGTGATATTTAGCCCGCCATTAAAAACCTGAATTTGGAACAGACTAGAATCCAGACATTTTTGTTACTAGTCTATCAGTTTATCACGGTGGCTGTGAAAGGAGCCACAGAAGTGACTGGACTTCCACTGTATGATGGCAAGCAGGGAGGACTGACATCTAAAAGCAATAATAAATAATGGTGAAATTTATTACGCTGAAAATCGATAAAATGATCTTTTCTATCCAACAAACACGTTCTTTTAGGCTCCAATATTATGATGATAGTTTTAGTATATTTTGTAATCCTGTGGCTATTTAAAACACATGAAAGTAATCTATTATGAGATTAGAGTAAAAGAAAAAAAGTACATGAATTGCTCTTAAACATGAGTTGCTTTTGGATGTACATTGTGGGCTATTTATGCACATTTTAAAGTTCTTTGTTATTTAAATGTATCTCAGATATGTGATAAATAAGGCTGAGGAACTAGAAGTAACTGTTTTTGTGAAACCAGAACTAAAGCAAATAATAAGCCAATAGAGGGGTTTTGAGGTAAGAGAAATTTTTGAACTAGAAAATTGTGAAGATCTATTTAAGAACAAGAAAAAATATTTCTAGGCAAATTTCCAAGGACATTGAATTTATAGAATTTTTGAAATTACAAGAGGAGACCTGTTGATAGTGGACGTTTTGCTTAAATTCTTATCTATAAAATAAATTCATGTCATTTAACCTCTATTATTCATTTAAAAACTAAACTATCAAGGCAGTTTAGCAAGTTGAAGTTGTCTAGGATGTAATATAGATTAATGGCATTCCTTAGAAAATCAGTAAAAGAATGATAATATTTTACTCTTCATATAAATATAAATAAATAAGCATGCTGTGTGCGATGGCTCATGCCTGTAATCTGAACACTTTGGTCAGGAGTTCGAGTCCAGCCTCGCCAACATGGTGAAACCCCATGTTTACTAAAAATTAAAAAAAAAATTAGCCAGTCATGGTGGTGCATGCTTGTAATTCCATCTACTTGGAAGGCTGAGGCAGGAAGATCACTTGTACCCAGGAGGCGGAGGTTGCAGTGAGCTAAGAGTGCCACTGCACTCACTGCAGCCTGGGTGACAAGAGTGGAAACAACTCTGTCTCAAAAAAAAAAAAAGCAAATAATATGATACTATTTATAACAACTTAGAACATGGTTTTCTCTTTTGCCTTTCATCCTTGTTGGCCTGAGGTACCCTTCTACCTGAAGGATGACTGGGGCAATAGGCAGCCTCTGACATCCAAAATAAGATATTTTGATGAGCATCCAGTCTTGCAAACCAGATTACTCTCTTGAGGCAGAGTTTAAAAAAATTCTATCTTCTGTCTGTTTATATGGTCAGTAACAAAGCCTGGAGAATATAGGCTCCCAGAGTCCCACTTGCATCTGGAGATGATATCCCTTTGCCTATGACAGTAAGTCCATGAAGCCTCCATTCAGGGAGGCTGTGACCTAGGGGAGGTGAAACCAAAGGCAACCTTCTTTCCACCATGTGGGAATTATGGGGTGGAGAAAAAGGGGGCACAAGGCAGGGGTGTGTGTGTGTGTGTGTGTGTGCTGATTTTCTACTCTCCAAACTTTGGCCCCAAGAGAAGTGCATTAGTTGAGTATGGGTAACGTGGAAAGTGTAGGGAGGTCTCCTCATCCTCCACTCTTTGACCCTTTTCTCTCCCCTCACCTTTCTTTACCTCCACCATAATGTTCATTTACTGTTTTGGAAAGTGATCACCTTTCTGTAGAGCCAAGCTGACTGGTTGGTAACATGCAAAAGCAGAGGGAATCCCTGAGGTTGAGCTTTGCTCATCTACCTGTGGTTCCCTTAAGGCATGGATGGGTCTGGCTGCTGAGCTTGCCAGAGAGGTCCACCCTGGCTGGGGCAAGATGGATGGCTACAGAGCAGAGAGAGTGGACTGCCCAGACAGGGTCAGAGGAGAGTTTTAGGTGACTTTAAAAGGGTTTTTAGCATCCGTGGGAGCTGAGGTGAGGCTGAGTCAGCCAGGAAGTGGCCACAGACCTTACTAAGCAAATGGAGAGAAGATCAGAAGCAGGCCCACAAATGAACCTCTGACATAAACCTCAGCAAGGTAAGTGGCACCAGATGAAAAAGCACATTGCCCTGAGACCAGGGGTGCCAGAAAACCACTGTAGGTGACACAAGCCAGAGCCCTCCCTCATGCACCCCCACAGTATCTTAGGGAACCAAGCTGGGGCAAGGAAAGCTGTCTGAGAGGCTACTTAGGCATTCATGAGATATTGAGAGGGACAGTTTAAATGATCAGATTGGACTGAGGTTTAAACTGCACTGGACACTATTATTATTCCATTATATTCCATCCTCACCATATCTCAAAAATAATTGTAATAATAGATGCTAAAGGTTTAGAGACAACTGGTCCCGTACTCAATAGGTAGGATCAGTTCTTTGGTTTTTCAAAATATTACTGGATTTATTAGGTTATGGAATAGTGCTAACAATTCTGGAATACTGGTGATGATTCTCAACTTTAATCCAGATACTAGATGGCATCAATATCATTTACTGAGTGTTTCCTATGTGACAGGCATGGCTTTAAATTCTTTACACATATAAATTTTTGAAATCCTGATATTGATCCTGTAAAGTTGGCATTGTTTATTTTATCCCCATTTTATAGGTTTAGAAACTGATATATGAAAAGATTGTGCAACTGCTCATGTTCACACAGCTAGCAAGTGGCTGGTGTGGACAAGTACCCAGGCAAGTCTATTTCTACAGCCTAGGCTCAACTCTCAGCTCTATTGCCTCCCTGACTGTACCATCTTAGTATTCATGCCCATTTCGGCCCTCAGGGATTAGGGGTGTTGATTCCATCTCATGAGGTCCCTAGGCATGCTCATTTTGACTTTCAAGTTCAGAGGACAGAACCTTTCTCCACCAATCCATTAGGTATTCAGGCAGTGTCCTCAATGGGTTGCTGAAGCTCAGCCTGTCTGTGGCTCTGACTCCCACAGTAATGGGGTGAGGTACTCTTTCAAAGTAAAGGGAAGTTCCTTTACTCAGATGCAGACAGTGTAGCTAGCTGGCTAGGACTGTTCAACCACAGAGCCTCTAGACTTGAGCAGAGGCCACAGCAGCAGTTCTTGCCTGGGTCACTTGCCAGAACCTCTCAAAACAACACCCCACCTTTGCAACTCTCTTAGCTTGGTGGCCCTTGGCAATTAGGTTCCGTCTGTCTTCCTTCCAATCCTTCCCAAGCTCCCCACTTTCTACTCTTCTCTGGTTTTATTTCCCTGTGCAAGAAACCTATTCTTTTTCTTTTCTCTCATAACATTGACCTTGATATCTGATCTGGAAGGTCTGTAATCTCCAATTTAAAATTGCTTCCAAAAACAAATGTAGAAAAACAGAAAACCCAACTTCCCCTCCCTTTAGGTAAAAGGGTTTCCTCTTTAGATACAGTGTCTGTTTCCTATTCCTTACATCTGAGAGCAAAGGTTCAAATTCCATTGAGGGGAAGGTTGTCCTCCTTCTTAGCCAAAACAATAAATTTGTGGAATACAATTGAGATTTCGTATTAAAAATAGGTTAAATATTTGTGTCTTGTTACAACTTGGTTGAGAGATAGAAGGAATCTTAAAATCTTTTATGGCTCTTTATGGGACAGAAATTGGAGCAGTTCAGTTTCATTCTATAATACTTTAAGAAAAAGATGAAACAATCCTGGGTAGTAGAAAGAAGTTTGGAGTCAGATGGTTTGGATTTCAAATCTTGATTCTACCACTTGCTATTTACTGGTCTTGAATAAATAAAGTTTTTGAAGGCTTGGTTCAGGGAGCTAATTATGAGCAAGTGGTGGTAAGTTTTGAAGGACTTGGGGAGGACAGCACCTATTCCTTGGTCTGTAAATTCTTCCCAGTGAAATAGGGCTTTAGTTTTATTAGCAGATGGCCTCATTCTGCCAGTAGCATCTCTCCAGGGAAAGTGTGGCTTTTTGATGGTAGATTAGGGAGAGAAACTAAGCTCAAGCCTTTCTTGTCTCCTCTTGGACCCACTCCTGTCCCTGTCTATACTTCATGCTATGGTATGAAGTTGTACAGATAAGGATCCTGGACTGGTCACTGGTCCAGTTGGGCTAACCTGACTAATTCCAGGACTCAACACACCTGGCCATGTTCTCTTCCACAGACTTTATCAGTGATGAAGGGGATATTTCCATCTCTTTCTTGCTAAACTGTTTTGCTTTTTAATTGGTTCTGATCTTTGGCTAGGAAAAGGGAAACTACTTATGGAGTTTCTCAAATTGTAAAGGAGAGTCAATATGTTTAGAAGTGATCAGCTCTTAAAAGTGCTTAACAAATTTAGTTCTCCCTCTCTTTTGTTCTCTTTCCCTTTCAGTTGACTGTTCTTCTCTTTATCAAGTCTTAGTATCGCAGTCTGAAGCAATCTTTTCTACCACGGCCTGTTTCCTCTTGTTTGCTTTTCAGAGAAAAAAATTGATGGTGGAAGAAGAACAGCTGGTTGCAATTTCTTTGGGTTTTTTAATCAGAAAATTCCCCAGTTCATTTTATTTGGCTGCTTTTTAGAGTATTATTGTTTAGATTGAATATTTAAATAGCTTTCTTGAAACTTCCACCAGAGATATGGAACCCAAAGGGAATAAATGTTTAAACTAGAAATGTTAGTGAAGATGAAAAGTAAAGCTTAAAAATAACTAAATTAAAGATCCTATAAAATATTTAGATTCAGCTTTTTTTAATACAGATTAGAAAACTTTATATATTTGTCCTTGGGGACTATTGTACTAAAGATATATGCCTGCATTCCAATTCATTACTCTGAAGGGGGAAAGAAAATAAATGACAATTATTACTGTATCACCAGGGCCATTGTTTCTTGAGTTATTCCAGTGCCATAGATGAAAGTTTATTACTCACACTGCTTTGTTTCAAATTTGTCTTAGTTTTAATGTTTCTTATCTTTATACTTTAATTCATGCATAGTCTAACTGTCTCTGTTTAGGTCAAGTGGCAATAAAAAGCCCTATGATTGAGGATAAAACCGATTTCCTATCTGGATTTATGAAGGTTATTGCAATTGCTCACGTTTATGTTGTAACTACTAGTACTCAGTTGGCTTCTCACAGATATAAACTCAGTGAGAAAACAGCAGAAAAAATAATGTCACATAGGGACACAGAGCATTAAAATTCCTCTATTCTAGTGTCTCTCCCTCCACCTAGTTCTAGCCCCTCTAACTCCATCTCTATTCAGCTTGTAAAGTGATTTTTCTGAGAGTCCAGTTCTAGTTTGTTAGTTTTGTACAAAAACCTGTGCAGGAACTGACAGGCTGACATCACTACATCTTCCCACAAACTTCAAACTGCAACAATGTCAAAGGATTTGTGGTTCCCTGTGTTAGTTGTAAGGAAGACAAACATCCTTGGTTTCTTTAGTTCATAGGGTTTTATGGTAAGAATCGACAACCATGTGGGGAACAGGAACTATGTCATTCCAGGTCAGCCCCATTCATTCAATGGCCACCCAAAATTCATCTCCTGGGACAAAGGCAACCGTGGCCTCTCTTCTAGGGTCTGCAGTCTGGTTTCAGCTTCCTCTTTTTGTTTTTCTTTCTAGTTACTTCTTCCTGCTCTCTTCATGATTCCTTTTCCATGATCTCTGTCTTCCATTCACTATCTCCACGTGACCAGGAGAAGGAGTACTATAAGAGTAGAAACAGGGCATCCTCTCCTAGGTAACCTGGGGAAGGGCCTTCTCAAAAATATCTCTGATTTGATCACTTGATAATGAGACTTAATGGAAAAGATTTATGAGTTTCCTACGAGAGAGCTCAGGACCAGCTATTGGGCCTTTGTGGGTTCTGATGGTCAGCTTTGCTAGGGTCCATGCAAGGACAGCCCCTGTGACAAGAGCTATTCCTTTCTTTCCTCTCAGTGAGTTGGATGAACCAGAGACCACATGAATCCTTACCCAGACCTCTAAAGTTTGAAAGAGGACTAGTGGGTTAAGCTGAGATCTCCCCATCCCTGGGGGGAGCAGAATTTCTATGCCAAGATCAGGTCAATGAGTGAGGGCCCATTGCGCTTCTTGGACCTTTCAAATGCCAGTGCACAGGTGACTGTGATCTCCACAACCTTTGATACTAGAGTGTCGGTGAAGCAGATAGTGCTCTCTGGTTTTAGGCGCTGTTTAGGTTTTAGATGCTAAGGCTAGCATCACTGAGGCTCTTTCCTGGGTATTTTTGGGCTCCTGCAAACCTCCATTGCTATGGCCTCCACTACAGAGTATTAATAGTATAGATGTATTGTGTATGTGCATTCATGACTGAGTTCATCCTTAACCTCTGATGGGAATTGCTGCAATTAAGATTGTGTTAATAGGGTATGTAGAAGACCATGAGGTATTTGACTACAGGTGCTTCTCTTCAAAATACTGATTTTATTTTCTTTTGGCATATATACAAGAGAGTAATTGATGGATCACATGATAGTTTTATTTTAAATTTTTTGAGGAACTTATACTGTTTTTCATAATGGCAGTACTAGTTTATCATCCCATCAACAGTATGTGTCTCATTTTCTCCACATCCTTACTAACACTTGTTTTCTTTTGTTTTTTTGATAGTAGCCATTGTAACTAAAGTTAGGTGATATCTCATTGTGCTTTTGATTTGCATTTCCCTGATGATTAGTGATGAGCATTTCTTAATATACCTGTTGGCCATGTGTATGTCTTCTTTTGAGAAATGTCTATTAAGGCCTTTCACCCTTTTTTTTTAATTGGTTACTTATTTATTTATTTATTTTTGTTAAGTTTTCTGTATAGTCTGGAAATTTACCTCTTAACAGATGTATAGTTTGCAACTACTTTCTCCCATTCTGTAGGTTGTCTCTTTACATGCAGAAGCTTTTTACATTGATTTAATTTCGTTTGTCTGTTTTTACTTTTGTTGCCTGTGCTTTTGAGGTCTTATTTTAAAAAATCTTTGCCCAGCCTGATGTCATGAAGAGATTCCCCACTATTTTCTTTTAGTAGTTTCCAGTTTTACATTTAAGTCTGTAGTTTATTTTGAGTTGATTTTTGTATATGGTGAGAGGTAGGGGTCTAGTTTTATTCTTCTGCATGTACATATCTAATTTTCCCAGCATCGTTTACTAAAGAGGCTGCCTTTCCCCCAATGTGTGTTCTTGGTACTTTTGTCAAATGTCAATTGGTGCATGAATTTATTTCTAGGCTGTATTATATTCCATTAGTCTATGTGTCTGTAATTTATGTCTGTATCATGCTGTTTTGATTACTACCACTTTGTAGTATACTTTGAAGTCAGGTAGTAAAATGCCTCTAGTTTGTTCTTTTTGTTCAGGATTGTTTTAGATATTTAGGCCTTTTTGGAATCCCATATAAATTTTAGGATTGTTTTTCTACTTCTGCAAAGTATGCCTTTGGTATTTTGATATAAATTTCATTAAAACTGCAGATTGCTTTCGGTGGTATGAGTATTTTAACAATAGTAATTATTCCAATCCATTAGCATATCTTTTCATTTATATGTGTCAGTTTCTTTCATCAAAGTTTTATAGTTTTCAGTGTAGAGATTTTTTTCCCCTAGTTGTTTACATTTATTTCTAGGTATATTATTACCTTTTGTAACTATTGTAAATAAAATTGTTTTATTAACTTTTTTCCAAATAGTTCACTGTTAGCAATATAGAAATGCTACTGATTTTTGTATGTTGACTTTGTATCCTGCAACTTTACTGAATTTATTAGTTCTAACAGTATTTTCATGGGATCTTTAGGGTTTTCTATGTAATATAATCATGTTGTCTGCAAGCAAGGGCAATTTGGCTTCCTCTTTTCCAATTTGGATGCCTGTTATTTCCCTCTCTTACCTAACTGCTCTGGCTAGGACATCCAATACTATGTTGAATAGAAATGGTAAAAATGGGCCTCCTTGGCTTGTTCCTGATCTTAAAGGGAAAGTTTTCAGCTTTTACCTATTCAGTATGATGTTAGCTGTGGATTTGTCATATATGGCCTTTATTGTGTTGAGGTACATACCTCTATACCTAATTTGTTGAGAGTTTTTATTATTAAGGGATGCTAAAGTTAAATGCTTTTTCTGTGTTTATTAAAATCATCACATGGTATTTGTCTTTCTTTTTGTTAATATAATGTAACATATTTATTGATTTGTGTATGTTAAATTATACTTGCATGCCTGGGATGAATTCTACTTGATAATAGTGAATGATATTTTTAATGTGCTAGTGGATCCAGTTTGCTATTATCTTGTTAAGAACTTTTGCATCTATATTCATCCAGGATATTGGCCTGTAGTTTTCTTTTTTTATTGTGTCCCTGTATGATTTTGGAATCAGTGTAATGCTGGCTTCATAAAATGAGTACAGAAGTATTTCTTTCTCTTTAATTTTCCAAAATTTTTTGAGGAGAATTAGTACTATTTCTTCTTTAAATACTTGGTAGAATTCAACAATCAAGCCATTGAGTCCTAGGCTTTCCTTTAATGGAAGATTTCTTATTACTGATTTAATTTCCTTACTTGCTAGTGGTCTGCTTAGATTTTCTGTTAATTCATAATTATGTTTGGTACATTGTATGCGTCTGATAGTTCATCATTTCTTCTATGTTATCAATTTACTGGCATGTAGCTGATCATAGTAGTTCATTATGACCCATTGTATTTCTGTGGTATCAGTTTTAATGTCTTTTTTCGTTTCTGATTTTATTTGAGTCTTTTTTTTTCTTAGACCAGCTAAATGTTTGTTGATTTTACCTTTTGAAAAAATAATCTGTTCATTTTGTTGAGCTTTTGGTTGTTTAGTCTCTGTAGTTTGTTTCTGATCTGATTTTTATTATTTCTTTTCTTTTACCAATTTTTGCATCAGTTTGTCCTTGTTTTTCTAGTTCCTTGAGATGCATGGTTAGGTTATTTATTATAAAAATATTCTTGCTTTTTTTCATGTAGATGTTTATTACTATAAACTTTCCTCTTAAAACAACTTTTGCCGTGTCCCATAGGTTTTGATTTGATGTGTTTTCATTCTTGTTTATCTAAAGGAAATTTTTAATTTCTCTTTTAATTTTTTGAGTGACTCATTGATGTTTAGGAGCATATTGCTTCATTTCCATTTATTTGTAATGTTTCCAGAGTCCTTCTTGTAGTTGATTTCTAGTTTTATACCATGTAGTCAGAAAAGAGACTTAATATAATCTCTATCTAAAGTTTGTTAAGACTTATATGGTCACCTAATATCTAATTTAAACTGGAGGCTGTTCTATGTTCAGTTACAAAGAATATTTATTCTGCAGTTATTTGACGGAATGTTCTATAAATTGTTTTGAGTTGTAATGTAATTGTTTTGAATTGTTCCTGAACTAAATGTCTGTTTGGTTGACTTGGTCTATGGTACAAGTTAAGTCTATGATGTTTCTTTGTTAATTTTTGGTCTAGATGATTTGGCCATTTTTGAAAGGGGTTTTGGAGCCCTCTACTTTTATTGTATTGCAAGCTATCTACCTCCTTAGGTCCAATAATGTTTGTTTTATTTATTTGGGTGCTCTGGTGTTTGGTGCATATATATTTACAATTGTTATATTTTCTTGTGAAATTGGTTACTTTATTATTGTATGACTTTGTCTCTTTTTTTTTTACAATTTTTAACCCAATGTCTATTTTATCTGGTTTCTGTTTGCATGAGATGTCTTTTTCCATTGGTTCACTTTTATTCTGTTTGTTTTTAGCAGCAAGATGAGTCTCTTGTTGGCAGCACATATTTGGGTCTTGAAAAAAATCCATTTGGCTGCTATATGTCTTTTAGTTGAAGAATTTAATCAATTTACATTCAAGGTTATTATTGATAGGTAAAGACTTGCTCCTGTCATTTTGTTAATTATTTCTGGCTTATTTGCAGAGCCTTTAGTTTTTTTCTTCCTGCCTTGTTGTTTACTTCTGTGGTTTGGTAGCTTTCTGTGGTACTAAACTTTGTTTTCTTTCTTGTTCTTATTTGTATATCTGCTATAATTTCTTTTATGGTTACTGTGCAGCTAGGATTAAGAATTCTGTAGTTATAATAGACTATTTTAAGCTGATAGCAACTTAATATTGATTGCATAAAAATACTCTAGACTTTTCCCCTCCACTCATAATTTATATTTTGTTGTTATAATTTACCTCTTTATCTGTTACATGTTCCTTAGCCACTAATTGTAGCTGTTGTTGGTTTTGACTGTTTTGATTTTCAACCCTTCATGCTAGAAAATTAAGTAATGCTCTGATTGCTGTGCCACAAGTGGATGTTTCCCTATCCATAGACTTTTCTGGTACCTCAAGTACCTAACCTTATTAATCTAGACTTGATGCATTTCTGCAACTGGACTTGGACCCTGAAGGAGCAAAATGTCTCCCTAAATGTAAACTCCTCTGTTAAAACCAAAACATCTGTAGGAGACAGTGCAGGATTCACCATTGGGGCTATTCAGGTTATAATGTTAGTGGCCTTCTCCTCCTGTATACTCACTCTTGCTATTATTCGGAGAAGTTGCTAGATGGTATTATTAATGTTTCGCTCATATGTGTGCTCTGGGTGGTCATTCCTACTACTGGAATCATCTAATTAGAAAAGGTTATGCACAACCTGTATTTGGTTTCTCTGATTTTCTCTATTATTTTCTATTCTCTGATTTATTTCTACTGTTATCTAATTATTTTCTTCCTAGGTTTAGTTTGTACTTCTGTTTCTACTTTCTTAAGGAGAAAAGTTGGTTTATCTTTTTTTTATAATTAGATTTTTACTTTAAAAATAACATAATATTCTTAAAGCTGTAATTTGCATTCTATAGGTTTGGTATGTTTTACTTTCATTTATCTTAAAAAGTGTTTTCTAATTTCAGACCAGACTTTTTATTTCCTCTTTGTGATTTATTCCCTGGTAATTTCTTCTTTAACTCATTGTTTGTTTAACAGTGTATTGTTTAATTTTTACATGTTTGTGAATTTTCCAAATTTGTATTATTTATTTATAATTTAATTCCATTGTGGTTGGAGAACATATGTTGTATAATTTAAATTATTTAAAATGAATTCTTTTGAATCATTTTAAATTTATTAAAGCTGTTTGGTAGCCTAAAAAAAGGCATATCCTGGATAATGTTCTATGTGCACTTGAAAAAATGTGTGTTCTGATGTTTTTGTGGAGTGCCTTACAGATATCTGTTAGATCTAGAGATAGTTATTTTTAGGGAATTTTCCTAAAGGTGACAATTAACATCTTATTTATATCAATTTAGTTCAAAAATAACACCAACTAGTTTTAATAGTATACAAAACTTTGTTCCTGACCGTCGCTTATACCTGTAATCCCAGAACTTTGGGAAGCTGAGGCGCGCAAATCACAAGGTCAGGAGATTGAGACCATCCTGGCCAACATGGTGAAACCCTATCTCTACTAAAAATACAAAAATTGGCTGGGCATGGTGGCACACACTTGTAGTCCCAGCTACTCTGGAGGCTGAGGCAGGAGAATTGCCTGAAACCAGGAAGCAGAGTTTGCAGTGAGTCAAGAACACAGCACTGCACTCCAGCCTGGTGACAGAGCGAGATTCCATCTCAAGAACAAAACAAAAACAAAACAAAAAACAAAACAAAACAAGCAAACAAAAAAAACTTCATTTCTGTATAGAGCTCCATGTCCTCCCCACTTGTGCTATTGTTGTTGTAAAATACATCTTTAAACATAACAAGTCCACTCACACAGCTTTATAAATATTGCTTTATGCAATTTTCTTTTAAATTACTCAGAAAAAGAAAATAGTTACAAATGAAAAAGATATCTATTTTGTATTTTATGTTTACCTACATAGTTAACATTACTGATGTTTTTTATTTCTTTGTATAGATTCAAGTTTCTGTCTAGTGTCCTTTCATTTCAGCCTGCCGGATTTCCTTATTGTTTCTTATAGGGCTGCAAGTTCTCTCAGTGTTTTGTTTACCTGGGAATGTCTTAATTTCGTCTTTGTTTTTGAAGGGTTGTTTTGCTGGTTATTGCACTCTGGGTTAGCTGTCTTTTTCTTTCATCACTTTGAATATGGAATTCCATTGTTATCTGGCCTCCATTGTTTCTGATGAACATTTGGCTATAAATCTTATTGATGATCATTTTTAAATGTTGAATCACCTCTCTTACTTCTTTGAAAGTTCTCTGTCTGCCTTTTGACAGTTTGATTATTTTGTGTCCAGGTAATCTCTTTCAGTTTATCCTACTTGTAGTTTGTTGAGCTATTTATATGTACAGGTTGATGTTTGTTATCAAATTTGGGATGTTATCAATTACAGTTTCCCTCACAGATTCTGTCAGTTTTCTCTTTTTTTCTCCGTGAGACTCCTATTATGTGTTTGTTGCTATGTTTGATGGTGTACTACTTGTCTCTGGGGTCTTTTCATGCTTCTTTTTTTTCCTGCTACTCACACAGGATAAGCTCAATTTGCCTATCTTTAAGTCCATTGATTATTTCTTCTGCCAGTTCAAATCTGCTGTGGGGCCCCTCTAGTGAATTTATAAATTATTATTCTTTTCAACTCCAGAATTTCTATTTGGCTAATTTAAAAATAATTTATACCTTTTAATTTATATTCTCTATTTGGTAAAATATCATTCTTATGCTTTCATTTAGTTCTTTAGACATGGTTTCTGTTATTTCTTTATCATAGGGAATTAAAAATCTTTGTCTAGTAAGTCTACAACATGGGCTTCTTAAGGGACTCTGTTTTCCCTGCATATGAGTTGTACTTTCCGGATGTCTTTTGCATGTCTCATATTTTTGTTGTTGTTATTGAAAACTGAATGTTTAAGGTAATACAATGAGGCAACTCTGGAACTCACATCTCCTCTCTAAGGTTTATTTTTATTGCTGCTTTTTTTCTTGTAGTTGTTGCTTTGGTTTTGTTTGTTTAGTGACTTCCCTGAACTAATTTTGTAAAGTCTCTGTTCTTTCTCATGTGTGACCACTGATGTCTCTACTTGGTTAAGTTTGTGGTAAGCCAAAGCTTGGACAGAGATGTTCTTATTACCTTACCCAATTTGTCTCCCAACCTTTGTTGAGTGTCTCTGTGTAAAAATTGGGGCTTCACTGTCCTGGTAGTTTACAACTCTGTTTAGCTTTAAATTGCTTGTACAGAAACTCATGGTCAACCTAAGTAGGAAATTAGTAATTTTTCAAGTTGTTCCCAGCTCTATCCATAGTCCTCCTGTTTCTTTTATGTGATTATCAGTAAGGTGTTTCCACAAGAGGGGACATAGGACAAAGTCAAAAAAAACCCCACAAAGTTTAATATACTCACAGGTCTTAGGAACAAGAGGCATGGCATACCTACAACAACTTACAAAGTAAGAGGCTTGGCATGTTTTCTCTAATTTAGTGCACTCTACATATGTTCCCCTCAATCTCTGTTCCTAAAGATGAAAAATTTTCAGCCTTATAAAGAAATTTGCCCTGATCTCTCAATGCAATATGGAATCTTCTTGCATGTAATCTTTCTCCATTTATTTCTTTTTATATAACATGTGTTTTATTAGCCTTTGAGAGATAATTTGTTTTATTTTTTAAACTCAAATTAAAGACTCTAGCAATGAATATTTATATATCAAGTAAAGTGGATAAAAAAGGTGAGACGGCCCGGCGCAGTGGCTCAAGCCTGTAATCCCAGCACTTTGGGAGGCCCAAGTGGGTGGGTCACGAGGTCAAGAGATCGAGACCATCCTGGCCAACATGGTGAAACCCTGTCTCTACTAAAAATACAAAAATTAGCTGGGCGTGGTGGTGCGCGCCTATAGTCCCAGCTACACGGGAGGCTGAGGCAGGAGAATTGCTTGAATCCAGGAGGCGGAGGTTGCAGTGAACCGAGATTGTACCACTGCACTTAAGCCTGGCACCTGGCAACAGAGTGAGACTCTGTATCAAAAAAAAAAAAAAAAAAAAAAGGTGAGAAATGTCAAGAAAGTTAAGAAGGGCAAAAAAATTTAGACAATTTAGACTTCTGTGAATAGCTCTCAAATAATACTCTTCAGATTATTGCTTATTCCATTTATGTTTAAGGCTAGCACTATGTAAAACCTCTGTCTCTTAACCCAAAATATAACTTGCTCTTTCCAAATAGGAAACTAGAAATCATTTTGAAAATGAATCAATAAAAATTTCAAATTACTGCATTAGCTGAACTCAAATTAAAATCTCTCTAGTAAGCTAGGTTATGCAGTTGCCAATGAAAGTAGCAGGAAGTGCCAACTGTTTGAGAGGATCTGAGGCGTACGTGGACTTGCTTGGCATTGTTATTTGCTTCTAATCACTCTGGGAAGTGTTGCGGTGGAAAATTAGTCTAAGAGGAAATGTGCAGAACAGCCAAGGGAGCCTCTGGGAACAATCAAAGCAGGCTAAGCTGAAAGTTTCCTGATATTCCTTCAGGACACTCTGTACTGCTCCCCTGAGCTATCACTTCACAAAACAGGGTCTCTGCTTTCTTCTACTTCAGATTTTATGTTGGTTTGCATTCATAGATTATCTCCACCTGTGTTTAAAATGTCTCTTGTGAAATGCCTGCAAGGGAGTGATTATTGCTGGGTTATCCTGTATCTGAGCAGTGTAAAGGAAAATTTCTCTAATTTTTGTAACTGTCTAAATTTGGGGTTTGAGGAAGAATATATACAGAGTAATTTAAAGGGAAATAATGACTATTCATTGATATATTGGTCATATAGCTGTTGGTCTTTTAAATTTTTTTTTAAATATGCATTGAGGATTTAAAATCATTTAAAACTGATTTTAGATGAACTGGTATAATATTAAGTAGATTTTTTTAACCTACCTCATACTAGGATTCAAAGTAGTACAAGTTTGTTTTTTTTTTTACTTTTCCCACAAAATACCTTTAGAAAAACCTCTAATTGTCTTTATATCTGTACACTGATGTTGTGTGCAATATAATGTAATGAAATGAGTATGGGTCATACTTAGTTCAAAATATTATTCTACCTCTTCTTTTTTATGACTCCTTGAATAAGTTAACACTCTCGCATCTCAGTTTTTCTTCCTGTGATACAGTTAAGTATTTAACTGTGAAAAATGCAATCATTTGTGAAAGTGTTAGCTTAGTGCTTAACACAGTGGGCACTTGATAAAAGTTACTTTGAATCTAAATATAGTCTCTATTGCTCCTTTTTCCTTACCTTCATGGATCATCTAACTGGCAGGTAGAAATGTTTTTCACAGGCTGGGCGTGGTGGCTCATGCCTGTAATCCCAGCACTTTGGGAGGCCGAGGTGGGCAGATCGCAAGGTCAAGATATCGAGACCATCTGCCCAACATGGTGAAACCCTGTCTACTAAAAAATACAAAAACTAGCCAGGCATGGTGGCGCGCTCCTGTAGTCCTAGCTATTCAGGAGTCTGAGGCAGAAAAATCACTTGAACCCAGGAGGTGGAAGTTGCAGTGAGCCGAGATCACACCACTGCACTCCAGCCTGGCTACAGAACGAGACTCCATCTCAAAAAAAAGAAAAAAAAATGTTTTTCACATCATCTTTGTAATTGTAGAGTTGCTAAATTGCCTGTTTATTACGAATTGTAACTTTTAAGAAGCATATTTCTTCTAGCCCTTTGAAAAAGGAGGAAGAGTAGAATTCAGCATAGGTCCAGTATATACCATGTTTTGGGAGTAAGGAAGACAAATATTTCTTGGTATCCTTTTGTTAGCAAGCAAGTGCCTGCAGGATGGTAGGTTGTTTTGTGGTCTGCTACATGATAGGCCCTGTGCCAGGCTCTGTACATTGCTGGCAGTGGAGAAAGCTCCTATCCACAGACTTTGTCTTTCCATGTGAAAGGAATTCCGTATGAATAAAACTCTTGATGGCTTATCCAACTCTCTCCTTCAGTGCTCCCAAGATGACTCCTGAGTTTGGAAAGAGGAATTTTGCATAGGTAGCCTGATTTTTTTTTTTTAATCTCACGATCTGCCTGCAGAGAGAACATACTCATCTCTGTCCTTCCTTCCGTTCCAGTGGAGAGAACTTCAGCCTTCAATATTGCCTGTGACTGGATGGTAACTGTTTAATTTGAGGATCCAGTATTAGAAAGCTCATGATTACTGAACACTTAAGCCACATGACTGAACACTGAATCCAATAGTAATAAAAGCCATTTTTGTTTTTCTTCTGCCTACACCCTGCTTCAATCTTGCAAACATTTCTGAAGTTAGGAGGGAAAAGGATGTTTTCATTTATGAGCTTTAAAAAATCCCATTATACATTTAACCCACGTGTCTGCTGACTTGTTAGCCTCTATCTGCATAATAGAAGGATGTCAGTACCTCCCAGTTATTTCCACATATTTCCAGGATGATGTCTCAAAATGTTCACACTGTAGATGTAGTTGTCCTTTGGTGCTCAGACTTTATCTTCTTAATGTTTTAGCTCTCAAGTGTATAGAATTGTTACCTGAGAAGGTTCATTATTGTCACTGCACATCATAGTTTACCAATTTACTTTAAGAAAAATATGTCTGCCCCCAAAATATTTTGCATCAAGTTATAGCCCTTGAGTTGCCAAAATGTTGTAGAGTTTCAGGCAGAAGTAGGAAGAATGGCATTTCCCCACTTCTATCACTCAACTTAAAATTAAAGTCCCAGAAAAACCTCTTCTTGGGCCTAATATCTTACAGAATCTTTCATGCAGAAGGGTTTATTAATTTTTGACCTCATCCCACTAATTATTTGGGCTGAAACACAGAACAGTAGTTCTGTTTGGAACAGACGTGATAGCATCCCTACCATTTGTCTTTTTTAATAGTATAAGACTCCAGTCACAAATTCTCTTTTCTTATTCTTCTTGCAAAATACAAGCTCCTATGTATATCACTTGCTGCAAATGGTTATCTTGGATATAGGTGTAAGAGTGGAGGTTGGTGGATGGTGGCCTGATGATGAGCTCTGACTTAGTCTGCCCTAGATCATAGACTATGCACCTTTTGTTGTTATTTCTTTTCAGTGTCACTCAAAACACTCTTGGGTGTTTACTGCTATTGTAGAAGACAGGTTGTATATGTATCTCCATAATCTGTTATATATTTATATTCATGTGTAGAGAGGCATAATATGTGAATAATTGGACTTTATGCATATGCCATTGCTTAACTAAGCACATTTCCATGAAAATTATCCTGTGGAAATGACAATATTCATTTCATTAAGAGGTGGTTGGTTAGAGAGTCACAAAACATATTTTTGCTCTCCTAGTTAGGTGCAGGTGTTTGGAGGCAACCCAGACCTCAGATTGTGTGGACCAAAATGAATCAAAGACCTGAAATTGCCTCTTCTTTTCCCCTTTGGCTGACTTCCTTTAATTCACGAAATTGATCTGTGAGTCTGAGAATTCATTTTAAGGTTGAGTATTTGTGCAGATGAGGATAAGAATAAGAGATATCAGTAGCACAATGAAGAGGTAACACAACATAAGCATTTAGAAAGTAGTTTTGTTAATCCTTGACTTTCTAATTGCCAGGAAAAATAGCTAAAATGACCATTAAAAATTTATCCTACCCAAACCCCGGCTACTACAAATAAAGTAATTTTCAAGGAAAACAAAAATCACAAGAGAAAAATCTCATCCTAAAGTATGTCCACATTTTCCAAGGGATTTCAATATGGAATCAAAAAGTATTTATTCTCAATTGTTTCCATATTTTGTATTGAAAATATGTTGGCTAACAAAATTACTAGAAAACAAAAATACAGACGTGCATTCTTTACCTTTGGTATAGATGCATCTTCATGAATCTAATATTTATTTAGCCTTCTTTCTTTAATTTTGTAGGGGAGGAGGGCTGACATTTCAGCAGGGACAGTGAAAAGCCCATGGAAATAGAAATTAGAATGTCTCCAGAAATAAAGAGGGAGTAAAAGGCAAGTACTACTTCATTAATATCATTTGAGGTGATTTCAGATAAGGCCATAACCCAGGTTAGAAATATATCAAAACAGAACTGGCATTATTATATCATACACTAATAAATATTAATTAGATCCCTATTTTGGGCAAAGTACTGTGTTGAGCACTATGGCAGATACAAAAATGTTAAAATGAACTCAATGTATTTAAGAGGATTATAATCTAGAATGGGTAGTTGTATATATACTATTGAATACAGCTATGCATGTAAGATCTAGTCTATTATAGTATAGATGTGTAAGTTATTTCAAAGCAGCAAATTAATAACTGACAAGTACTAAAACTAGTAGGTGCTTAATAGGAGAAGTAAGACAGAAAGACACCACTGCCTTCTGGAGTGAGTTAAGACAATTCTAGTATCAGCCAACATTTATTCAACCCTTAGTATGAGCCAGGCAATGTTCTATGGACTTTACGTGTATTAACTAATTTTTATCCATTTGATAATCCTGTGAGGTAGAAACAATTATTATCATTCCATTTTGCATACGTGGTAATTGAGGTCAGAGAAGCTGAGTAACTTTCCTAAGAATTCCGGAGAGTCGGCCGGACGCGGTGGCTCATGCCTGTAATCCCAGCACTTTGGGAAGCCGAGGCAGGCAGATCACGAGGTCAAGAGATTGAGACCATCCAGGCCAACATGGTGAAACCCCATCTCTACTAAAAAATACAAAAATTAGCTGGGCATGGTGGTGCACACCTATAGTTCCAGCTACTCGGGAGGCTGAGGCAGAATTGCTTGAACCTGGGAGGCAGAGGTTGCAGTGAGCTGAGATCGCGCCACTGCACTCTAGCTTGCTGCCTGGTGACAGAGTGAGACTCGGTATCAACAAAAAAAAAAAAAAAAAAGAATTCTGGAGAGCCAGAATTTGCATCTCAGCTGTCATGCTTCAAATGCTGTATTCCTCATTACGGCTCAAGACTCTACATGAGGAACGTTGGTTGCTGGTCCTTCAGATGGTTGTGATCCAGATATGTCCAAGCAATTTGCTTCTAAAACAACTATGAATACTAGATGCATAATATAAATCATATGTTATCTAAATCAATTGTCAAATGTACATTTTTTGGAAATTAATGGCCAGCCAGGGTCATTTGGTCATTTATGACTCTGCCCCATTTCCTGTTCCCTTTACTATTGTTAAGAGCTATTGTTGGAGAAAAATGCTTGGGAAATCTCATGGATTGGATTGTGAACATTTCAATACTGAAAAACAATCATCAAATTATTAAGCCATAGAGAAGAAAAAATTTTCATTTCCTAAGATGGAGGGGGAAGAGAAGAAGAAGAAAAAAGGTCTGTCGGAAGTAAGAGCAGTTAGAAAGATGTGAGGTTCGGAGACCAGACAAGGTGCAAGCTGGAGAAGGGGTAAAGAAAGAACTTCCAAATCCCATGTTTGTCAGGGAAATTTTGAGAAAAGGGGTGTCTGAAAGATGGAATTTAAAATTTGAACTATGCCACATCCTTCTCTTCTGAAATCTTGAATACAATCTCCATTGCTCATATAGGTTAGTGTGAGTATAATTTTTTAAAATAAGTTAATGTTTGTTTTAAGTTTTTGAAATCATTGAAGGTATGCTTTCACAATTCAGTTGCCACCATCAAACCCTGAGGCAGACAATCCATGGGGAAGCAGAGGACGAGGCAGAAGGAGATCACAGGAAGGCTTAACACTGCTGCAGCTGTAGAGTTGTCGGCTGAGGTTCTATTCATATATAGTGGGACAGGATATCCACCAGTAACTTCAACTGACACAGCTGGCATAGTTACAAGACATGATCAGTTAAAGCTGGTTAACGATTTTCTTTTCAGTTACAGTCAACTTCCAGACTATGAGTTTTCCTTTCGCCTGATACTACTGTAATTTTCCTTACAAGCCTTTTTTAAATTGTCATGTCTTTTGGAAATTTTACCATTACAGTCAACTTCTATTAAACTCTGTTTTTGACTTGACTATGGTGGAGATATTAGTTACCAGTTACAAGCAGCTTTCACCCACAGCTATCCTGCTATGGCTGAAATCATGGTGTTCTAATCCCAGAGTCTTTTTTCTTCTTCTTTTTTTTTTATAGCACCTGTTAGGACTTCTGCATTAGTGTCAGTCATTCTAATCTGAAGTGGTTCTCGTTTTTTAGTGAATTCCTTAGAGGTTGAAATTATTACTTTCGATTTCAGTTCTCCATCCTCTGTAAAAAATCTTCTGTTAGAGATCTAGTCAGAATTGCTAAGCAATCTTTGAGGCTCCATTAGTCTCTCTTCCTTTTATATCATGTGTTTTCTTTTTGCATATTACCCAGTAGAAGGGAATTCTAAGAAGCCTCATCTCTTTCACATCTTCAGAGCAGTTGCAGAAAATGTTTTGTGCTGAGGGTCAGGGGCTTAGAATCAGGTTCTGGCTTTTATTTCTGCATCTACAAAACAGTGCTCAGAATATTTGCTTTTTCTGGTTGTAGGGCAGCCCTTTGTAAACTATAAATGCCTGTAAACATTTTTGGGTATTATTATAAAAGAAAAAGATATAAAAATGTCAGTCAAAATATTTTCTGGGTTGAAGAAAATAATCTCTTTTTCCTCTTAAACTCTTTGACATTAGAAAATGGGTGCAGAGGAAATCTTAGCTGCTTTGGCAAGGGAACTCACCCAGACTGAAGTCTTTCACCCTTGGTTGCCACTTGTGAGAAGAGTCATAGTTCTGAATTATTTTTTTTCTTTTGTTTTTTTGAGACAGAGTCTCGCTCTGTTGCCAGGCGCCAGGCTGGAGTGCAGTGGCGTGATCTCGGCTCACTGCAATCTCTGCCTCCCGGGTTCAAGCAGTTCTCCTGCCTCAGCCTCCCAAGTAGCTGGGACTACAGGCGCGCGCCACCATGCCCAGTTAATTTTTGTATTTTTTTAGTAGAGACAGGGTTTCACCATGTTGGCCAGGATGGTCTCAATCTCTTGACCTCGTGATCCGCCTGCCTCGGCCTCCCAAAGTGCTGGGATTACAGGCGTGAGCCACCGCGCCCGGCCGTAGTACTGAATTTTTACTGAGACAGCAATGAGAAATAGAGTTGCAAAGCAGAGCGTTGTGGAGTCCCAGGATGGCGTGAAGAACCACAGCAGAAGGTGGAACTGACCTTTTTGTTAGAATTAACAGCTATGATAATTTTCGGATTTCCTTTATTCTTTGCATGATAAGACATATATCAGATAGAATTTTATTTTATTTAATGTATTGTATAGCACCTCAATACATTTATTTGGAAAGAATATGTTGTTTCAGTAACAAGATTTTTTTTGGTCAGAAAATATGTATCTTTTTGTAAATTGAATTGAATGTTAGACATAGAAATGTTAGTACATGTGACATGACTAATCTTATTTATGTAGCTTCCCAAATCTTTGAAGTTCACAGAATTTTAATAATTAACCTTTCTTTCCACAATTAAGATCTTTTGGCATGTTCAGGTGCTCTGTGAAGTCTTCTGTAATATGCTATATGTAAAGTGATTTCCTATCTGTTTTGGGACAGTATCTTGCTCTGCATTTGCCCATGTACAGGCAAGCTCATGTTTTCCAGCTTTAGACATAATGAGTCAATACCACATAGTGGCATTTGAAATAAATTAACCAAAGAAGATTTAAAGACTGTGCAAATAAATATTCAATAATTGGCTATGAATCATGTACTCGTCACTATGCAAGGTGCATAGAAACTCTAACTACTGAATTTTCAATGGAAGAAGAAGAAGGGTGAGGATAGATGGTGGATATGGCAGGATACATTTAGTGAGTTAAGTTTTCTCTTTTTAATTTTTTCCCCACTTTGTAGAGATGTGAAGACAAGGTGTCTTCTCTGCTTGTCTAAAAGGGAAAATATTTAGACATATGGGTCACAAAAGCCATTTATGCTTAAAATATTTCCTTAAAGCCATGATTAAAATATCTCTGGCATTACGTGGTTCTGGGAAAATGCAAAGTGTACTCTTCTAATTAGGCCTGGGATGGTGTCCCAGCCATCTTGTCATCCTTGCCTCCACTTGGCTGAGGCACATCCTCTGTACAGTATGTGCAGTACTGTTGGGTTGCTGTTTCGTTACTAACCAGAGTAGGTTGCACACGTGGGCTGGCCACAGAGGGCCTGCGCCTGTGGTACACTACTGTCTGAGTGGAGTTTTCCATTCAGTGTTTGCTTGGGCCTGATCCGTGCAATGTCTTGCCAAACCTGCAACTCCTGCCAGAATTCACTCATCCCTGCATGGGAAATATTCCTCATGCTGTTGTTAGAAAACTCTGATCTTTCACCATAAACCTAGCGGGATGTCTTTTCGGCCAAAGTATCGAGAAGATAGGTTTTTCTCTGTGAAGAACGTGTCTGCAGTGGATAGTACTTGTACTGGTAAAAGTATTTAGGGCTGTGGTGTTGGACAGATTTATCCACTTAAAAAAATGAGAAACTCATAAATGTAGCGCTGAAAAGCCTTCCACTTAAACATAAGAGAGGCAATGACTATTCCAGTTCAGTTGCCAAAGTAAAGCATAAGGTATGGTACAGGATGTTATCTTAGAAACAGAATTTTGTGTTTGGGTCTATAGCCTCAGAGAGTAAATTTTTTTTTCTACAGAGTGATCGTGAGTTCTTCTACAAAGTGGCACATGGACATATACACAGCTGTGCCAAGAGTGTAGTGACTTTGGCACAAACATTAGGGTCTGACTTTCCACAGGTACGAGAAGAATGTACTGGTTTTTATATTCTATTTCTGTGCCCAGATCTCCCATTCTTTCGATGCACACTGTGGATATGACAAGTGAAATCCACAAATTAAATCAATAGATATATGTCTAGTATTGTACTGGGCATGCAACTTATTATTTTTTTAAAGTTAAGCACACAGATTGTATATGTACTGCTCAATAAATGTTCACAGAGTAAACATCCTTGTATTCCTACTACCCATCTCAAGAAATGGGACATTTATCTGCACCCCAGCATTGTTTCTGTGTCTCTCGTGGTCATTAACTGCTGCTCCTTTTCCTGAATAATCTCCATGTATACTTTAAAGTTTATATTAATGATATTATACAGTCTGTACTTTTTGGGGGTCTAGGCTATTTGGTGATTTTTTTTTAATTGAGACAGGGTCTCACTCTGTTGCCCAGGCTGGAGTGCAGTGGCATGATCTCAGCTCACTGAAACATCTGCCTCCTAGGTTTAAGCGATTCTTCTGCCTCAGCCTCCCGAGTAGCTGGGATTACAGCTGCCCACCATCACGCCCAGGTAATTTTTGTATTTTTAGTAGAGACAGATTTTTACCATGTTGGCCAGGCTGGTCTTGAACTCCTGATCTCATGTGATTTGTCTGCCTTGGCCTCCCAAAGCGTTGAGGTGTGAGGCACCTGCTCGGCCTTGCAGTGTTTTTCGATAATCATCACAGGTAGGGTCCCTCAGAAGCCGCTAAGAAAAGGTTTGGTGAACAGGTTATTTATAAGGGTCAACACCTGTGGAAGGAAGGAAAAGGAAGCAGGACTGAGAAGATGAAGAAGTCAAACTGCAATGTAAATGTGAGAAAGCCTCAGCCAACCCAATGAGGTGCTCTAGGGCAAATATAGCTCTTCAGAGAAGAGCCCTGATAGGCTGAAATGGTCAGACCTTTATGCTCCTGCAGCAACAGTCACTGGGCATGGACTGCCTTGGAAAAGTACACACTCATGTGAGGTGGCTCTTTGCAGCTGACACCTTTAAGGAGCTCCCAGAGCTCCCAGCACCTAGGACAATAAGGCCTTCTTTCGAGTGTGATCTACTTGGTGTATCTCTATGTTCACTACATTCTACACCCTGTGGTATAACCATCACAGAAGACCTCTTAAGCTGCTCAAATCCACTTCATATAATTCAAGCAGCAGCTCCCTAAGGACTCTGGTGGACCTGAACTTAGAAGAGGAAGTTTAGTAGGAAGAACTGTATCCCCCAACAGTGCAGATGGTGTTAGGCTGGAACTGGTATTCATTGTCTGTGTTAGTCCATTTTTGCATTGCTGTAAAGAAATATCTGAGGATGGGTAATTTATGAAAAGAAGGTTTAATTGGCTCACAGTTCTGCAGGTTAGACAGGATTGTGGAACTGGCACCTGTTTCTGGTGAGGGCTCAGGAAGCTTACAATCATGGCAGAAGGCAAAGGGGGAACAGGTGCATCGAATGGTGAGAACTGGAGCAAGAGAAAGAGATGGGGGAGGTGCCAGTGTTTTTAAACAACCAGATCTCACATGAACTATCAGAGCTAGACTCACTCATTACTGTAGGGACAGCACCAAGACATTCATAAGGGATCCATCCCCATGACCCAAACAACTCCCACTAAGCCTTACCTCCAGCACTGGGAATTGCACTTCAACATGAGATTTGGAGGGAACACACATCCAAACCATATCATTGTCTCTTCTACCTCCACTTCCCACCCCAACTCTCTATTCCAGATTTCCTTTGGCCTCAGCTTATCTTTATAGCTAATCCTGAGGGGTCTGAGATCCTAAATTCCATGTGGTTTTCACACCCAGATTTCTATGCCTGTCACAATGTGGTCCTCTGGGGTTGACCACAAAGCCTTGGTCAATCTCAGGGGAACCTCTAAGCAAATAAGTCTTACCAGAGTTGCTGTAATCACCTGATAGGTTCTTGGAGACTGTTCAGATAGAGCAGGTTACTGAGACAGTGGAACTGCGATAGTAAAAGAATTTAATAAAATAGTAAAAGAGTTTAATAAACTGATCAGAAGACCACAGTTTGTTATTCAAATCAGTTTCTGCAGATTTGGAGATTGGGGCTTTTAAAGGATAATTTGATGGGGAGAGACCTACGGAATGGAGAATGCTGATTGATTGGGTCAGGGATAAATCATAGGGGGTCAAAATGGGATCTTTTTTTCTGTCTTCAGTTCCTGGGTGGGATCACAGAACTGGTGGAGCCAGTTTATTGGTCTGGGTGGCACTGACTGGTCCAACAGAATGCAGAGTCTTAAGAATGTCTTGAACACCAACCTTAGGTTTCACCATAGTGATGTTATCCATTGGAGCAGTTGTGGAGGTTACAAATCTTGTGGCTTCTGGCTGCATGACTCCTGAGCCATAATTTCTAATCTTGTGGTCAATTTGTTAGTTTTACAAAGGCAGTTTTGGTCCCCAAACAAGGACAGGATTTGTTTTAGGAAGGGGCTGTTACCACCTTTGTTTCAAAGTTAAACTATAAATTCTTCCTAGTTACCTTGGCCTATACCTAGGAATGAACTAGGGCCACCTGGAGGTTAGAAGCAAGATGCAATTGATTAGGTCAGATTTGTTTCCCTGCCATAATTTTCCTATGTCAGATTTTTCTTACTGTCATAATTTTTGCAAAGGCAGTTTCATTGCCTTGCAGGGTGATCAGTTATTGCATGTGAACTGCCTCAGGAAGGGCATGCTCTTGAGCAAGATGGCTCTTGGATATTGAGGAAAATCACAAAGGGACTGAGAGACGGGAAGCTGTCTGCTGACAGCAGTCCTTGCAGCTGGAACAACAAAACTATCGTTAAGAGGGATCTTAATGACTCATCTTTTTGTCTACTATTTTCTTGCTTTTATGGATGGCACCACTTAAAAACTTTTCGTTTTTGAATTGTCTGTTGTATATACAATTGATTTTTAAATATATTATTTGTATCTAACAACTTTGCTAAATTTACTTGTTTATTCTAACAGTTTATATATATGTGGATTCTTCAGGGATTTCTGTATGTATTTCAAGTGTGCAGAAATATTTACCAAAATTGACCATACAGTGGGTCACTAGATAAGTGTCAATACATTTTAAACCATTGAAATAGCCCAAAGTTTGTTCTATGGAAACAATGAAATTAAGCTAGAAACAATAAAAATAATTCCCAACTGTTAGGAAATTAAGAGATATTCTTACATATAATACCTGGATCAAATAAGAAGTCAAATGGAAATTAGAAAATATTTTGAAGTGAATGATAGTGAAACTAGGACACACTAAGCTGGGTAAGGTGGCTTGTGCCTCTAATCCTAGGACTTTGAGAGGACGGCACCAGAGGACTGCTTAAACCCAGCAGTTTGAGAGCAGTCTGGGTAACATAGTGAGACCTTATCTCTATAAGAAATAAAAAAAATGTAGCCAGGCGTAGTGGCACATGCCTGTAGTCTCAACTACTCAGGAGACTGAGCAGGGAGGATCACTTGAGCAAAGAAGATCGAGGCTGCAGTGAGCTGAGATCACACTGCTTTACTCCATCCTGGATGACAGAGTGAGACCCAGTCTCAAAAAGAAAAATAAAACAACAATAAAAGAAAAAAATAGGACATATTGAAACTTGTAAGAAACAGCTAAAGAGGCAAACTTATAGCTGTAACTGCATATGTTAGAAAGGAATAAAATTCATGATCTAAATATTCATCTCAACAAATTAGAAAAAAATTAGCAAAGTAAATCCAATTAAAATAGAAAAAATAGTAAATACAACAGAATTTCTACCCTAGTTGCTAAGAGATTACGCATATGTTTTTGACATATTAGATCTGTTCCAAAATAATATTTTTTTACTTTCTAGATCATGTTAGAACAGTGTATTTCCATCCTTTTATGATTTTTATGACATACATTTTTAAATTCAAAGAAGTTATTTTATATAATAATGGTCATTCAGATTTACCATATATTTTTCCTCTTTATTGTTGGTCATTTGTCTCTCAATTTTCATGCTTTCATCCATGATATTTTTCCTTTTGCTTGAAGAAATCTCTTTAGTATACTTTTTGGTGCAGTTCTCCTGGAGATAGATTTTTCTTAATGTTTGTCTGAAGACATCTTTATTTTATTTTCCTTTCTGAAAAATACTTTATCCCGATGTAGAACTCTAAGTTACCTCTTCCTTTTCAGCACATGTCACATCTTTCTATCATCTCATGGCTTCCATTCTTTCTTTCTTTTTGGGGGGAGGGTGGGACAGAGTCTCCCTCTATCACCCAGGCTGGAGTGCAGTGGCGCGATCTTGAGTCACTGCAGCCTCTGCCTCCCAGGTTCAAGCTATTCTCCTGCCTCAGCCTCCGGAGTAGTTGGGATAACACCTGCCACCACATCCAGCTAATTTTTGTATTTTTTAGTGGAAATGAGGCTTCCTCATGTTGGCCAGGCTGGTCTTGAACTCTTGACCTCAGGTGATCTGCCTGCCTCAGCATCCCAAAGCAGTGAGATTACAAGTGTGAGCTGCCGCACCCGGCTAGCTTCCATTATTTCTGTTGAAAGTCATCCTTATTCTTTGGAGCTACTATTTTTTTCCCCTCTGGCTAAGCATGTTTCTTTTTGACTTTGGTTTTTGACGTTTTTACTGTGATGCAAAACTGGATATGTTGTTTTGCATTAATCTTTCTTGGGTTTTATAGAGCTTTTTGAATTTGTGGGTTGATGCCTTTGTTGTTTTGGAATATTCTCAAGTAATGTCATCTAAGATACTCATTGTGCCTTACCAGCTCCTGTCCTTCTAGGGTTTCAGTAACGTGTCTGTAAGATCTTTGAATCACCTTTTCTTATCATATTTTCTTTATTTTCCATCTTTTTTCTCCTTCTCTTTTAGTTAGTTTGGATACTTCAAATTGACCTATTGACCTGTTTTCCAGTTCTAATACTCTCTTCTCTTATTTAATCTGGAAATTCTATTCTATTTAATACAGTTCTTGATTTTAGTATTTGCCTTTATTTGGTTTAGAATTTTTAAATGATTATAGTTTTTGGTCAGTTTCTCTATCTTGCCATCTATTTTTAAAAAAATGTTAATTACATTTATTTTAACATCCTTCTGTGAGAACTTAAAAGTCTACATTACCTGGAGTCTGTTCCCATATTATATTTTTAAACTTTTTCTTGATTTCTGAATATTTAACTCTCTCCCTCCTGATATACCTAATAATTTTGTAAATTAAATGCCAGGACTGAAAAAATATAGAGATAATTTGTAGAGTTTACCTCTATCTCCAGGGAGGACTTAAAGTTAATCTGCCTGGCAGTTAGAGCAGGAGCAGATTACCTTTACCAAATCTAGGATTGAATTTGTTCAACACTGGATATTTGTAAGAGCTTTGTTCTTAATCTTACAGTCTGGGCCTTTCAAAGTCTTTTCCAGAGGTCTGAGTTATTTATCAGGGCTGTCTTTTTCGGGACCCCCGTGAATGCCAATGTTTTCTTCCTCAGGCTCATTAGGCTGTTGAAAACTCAACTCAACTCATATTTTTAGGGTTTTGGTCACTGTTTTCTGCTTTGCTTCTTGGCCTCTTGACCTGGCTCTTCTTATAGCCTGACAAATGCCTAGAGGAGAAAAGCACTATGCTACACTTCCCTTCTCTTCAGGATCTTGAATTCTCAAATTATTATCTTCAAACAAACACATGTTGTATTTTCTCCAACTTTTCTAATTGTTTCAGATTAAGCCTTCGAAAGAATTGTTCTGCAATTCACACTAACATCAAGAACAGGAAATCTTGTAGGCTTTTTCAGTGAGAGAAAGGTACTCAGTTTCTTGTTATATTCCCAATGCCTTTCACAACCCTTGATGCATCAAAGTGCTCAGAAATGTTTTCAATGAATAAAAAAGTGCAAGAGAAGAATGAAACCTAGCCCATATTCAGGGGCAGTTTTTGATCTGATGAAACAACCAAGACTTAGTCAAGAATTCCCTGCTGCCTAGTTTAATACCAAGATATTTCATGGACTCTTTCTTCACAACTTGAATTCTCTTATCCTTTTCTGCTCTGAAAAATATTTGAAATTCCTCAAATACAATTTATCCTTTAATCTTATGTTGTATTAAGAGTGCATTTGATGTTATAAGCTGGGAAATGTATTGAGTGTATTAGCATACGGTGAGTTCTGGAAGATAGGCTCCGTCATATGTCTGCTACATTCTTCGAGATATCTCAAGCAGTGCTAAACACATCGATGGTGTGTGATACTTCCTTTAAGATATAATACAGTCAATATTAAAGTTTTAAATTCTAAGCTTGAAGGGCTCAAAAAATGTGTGTTGTATGCATATTTTAATAAAAATCATTTAAAGAGTTTTAGGAGCTAGACTACATACAAAGCATTATGTTCATAAGTAAGCATCCAAATACACCATCAGTGTCATTCGTGGCTGCCATCATGGTCTGGTGAGAGGATGGCAAAATCATAGTGACAAAAAGCAAGAAGAGCTGTTTATTGCATGCTTGATATACACCTAATACTGTGGTAGTTATTTTATAGAGATGTTCTTATTAGTCCTTACAGTAACTCAATTCAGAGGTGCTTTGGTAGTCCCAATTTTTAGATGAGGACACTGAAGCAGAGAAAGATTAAGTCACTATCCAAGGTTATAGAGCTAGCAAGTGGAGGAACTAGGTCAGCAATTGTGGTTGGATGCGACCCTAGGAAAACGTGTTATTCTGTTCAAATCTCCATTTCAAATTCTCCAGTCAATTTCTGGTCCTGGTAATGAGGTAGAAGGAGAGATGTATGACTTAGTTTACCGTTTCATTGCCATCAGCATAGAAACACTGAGAGAAAGGGCTGGAGTGCTTATTTGAAAGTTTCCTTTCACCTTAGGCGTATATAATTATCTGTAGGAAAAGAAATCTCCTTCCCTACAGCAAGCATCAGTTGGTTTTTCCTACAGTAAGCGTCACTTCGCTGAACAATTTGTTTCTTTCATATTATGGTTTCCCTTCTTTCTTAATTTTCCACTGGAAAATTCTGTTAAACTCAAGAAATATGTAGCCTAATGTTGAATGTGCCAGAGAAGAACACTAAAAGTATTGAATGAGATAAAAGTGTTGTTCTATAGAAACAGACTGAAACATTAGACTGTTATTTTTCCCAACTTTCAGTTGCAAACAATAAGTTTTAAGTGGATATCCTCAAAGCCTAGAAAATCACCAAGATTATTTTTTGGATGAACAAAGATATGTGAATGTGCCAGAGAAGAGCACTAAAAGTATTAAGTGAAGAACACTAAAAGTATTAAAATACTGTATAAGGAGTTGCAGAGAAGTGCTGCGACATGAATGAACAAACTACAGGATGAAAGGCCGGGAGAGAAGGTCTCCTGAATGGACCTTTTGCTAATGGTGAAAACGGACTAGCATGTGTGCCCCATGCCAAGGAGAGAGAAGAAAAAAAATGATGGTGGGATAATGTAATTTTTCTCTCATTAATCTCTTTTGATCTGTAAATAATACCTTCCTCTACATTCTATATTAAATCCAGAAATAAAATCACAATGTTGATTAAAGGGAAAGTGAGGAGAATAATTTGTAATATGTTGAAGGTACAGAGTAAACTTTAGAGAATGTTAGTCTGTCATGAGTTTTTCTCTCTTTCTACCAGAAGGCATGCCCAGAATTATGTGTCCCAGACAAATGATTGCTTATGTTTCTGAGCTTTTATATTAAAATCTGGTGATTGTGGAGCATAGAATATTTCAAATTGTTCAATCTGTGATGTTAACTATCTTAAGCCTATAATTTATAAATTAAAATATACAAATCACCGAATCAAGAAAATCATTACACATATAGAAAAATGATTTATTGAAAAATATTTGAATAAATAAAATAAAGTATATGGCTATAGTAAATACTAGATCAGATTCTAAAGGTGGTAAAATACTAAAAAAAGTTTTATATTAATACCAAATTTTCCATTTGACATAATTGTTTCAATGATGAGTACCAAAATGACAGTAACTTAAAAAAGTTAGAAAGCAAGTTCCCTCTAATGCAGGTATGTAGATCAGCCCTGTTGTGGTGGCTTTGCTTCACTAAGCATCAAGGACTTAAGATTTCTTCTAGCTTCCTGTTTTTCTGTGATGTCTTCCGTTTCTGAAGTCACCTCGTGGCCCATAATGGCTGCTTTCTTTTTAGCCATCGTATTTATCTTCTAGCTAGCAGGTAAAAGCAAAGAATAAAGGGAAGATCATGTATCAACTGCCTTTTAAGGAAAGGTTTTCTTCCTTCCTTCCTTCTCTCTTTATCTCTTTCTTTCTTCTTTCGAGGTTTCACTCTGTCACCCAGGCTGGAACGCAGTGGTGTGATCATGGCTCACTGCAGCCTTGACCTTCCCAGGCTCAGGTGATCCACCCACCTGAGTTTCTGTATTTTCAGTAGAGATGGATTTCACCATGTTGCCCAGACTGGTCTCAAACTCTTGGGCTCAAGTGATCCACCTGCGTCAGCCTCCCAAATTGCATCTGGGATTACAGGTGTGAACCACCATGCTTGGCCTACTTTATTTATTTATTTATTTTTATTGTACTTTTGGCTCTGGGGTACATGTGCACATCCTGCATCCTGCAGGACTGTTAGATAAGTACATACATGCCACATTCCCCTGCCCCCGCTTCCCCGTCGCCTACATCAGGCATTTCTCCCAGTGTTACCTTTTAAGAAAAGTTTTCTAAAGGTGCCTCAGGAAACTTCTGCTTACATCTTATTGACCTGAAGGACCAGTTCACTTGGCCAAATCTGCTTGTAAAAGAGTCTTTATTGTGGCTAGCTAAATGCCCAGCTGAAATGAGGTGTTCTGTCAATATGACAGAGGAGTCGAATAATTTTTGGAGAACAACTAGCATTCTCAAACATACAGGGTTTCTAGACCCATGTTGTCTGTTCTCTGCAGGCTTGTGTTTAGAAGACAGAACTGGACTAGTTGGTGGAATTTACTCTTGAATGAAGGATGGAACTGGTAAGTCCACTGTCCCCTACTCTTACAATGCATTGCAATTCTTAAAATTTTGGGTTTATTAGATATGGCAGTTTTTGATTTAGCCCTAAAGAAGTTTTCTTCTGAGTGTGGTCTTTGGACCGCTAGCATCTGAATCATCTATGGTGCTCATTAAAAGGATAGGATCTTAGCCTCCTTCCAAGGTTGCCCTTTCAGAGATGAATTTTAGTTTTTAATTGTTTTATCCTAATGAACACAGTACTCTGGGATGTATAAACATGTTAGATGCTTTGATGTTCAGCATCACCGAAGATAGCAGCTGTTTTACAATCCACATCTTCACCATGGATTATAGTTAGGAGTTGGTAAAAAACTGTTCTCTGCCATTCTGGCCTCCTTATTTGGTGACACACAAGAAGTACAGCATGCTTTTAGGTCACCTAACACATTTTAAAATAAAATCTGAAACCATTTGAGTTGATTCCTCTAAGATTTAATAAAATTAAATATTTCATCAACATCATCATTATACTTGCCTGCTATGTTATAGTCACTGTGCTAAGTGCTTTACACACGATATATCTATTAATACTCTCAATAATCCTGTAAGGTAGGTATTTTTGTGCCCATGTTAGAGCTGTGAATATTGATGCTGAGAGATTTAAGCAACTTACCCCAAATCTCAAAAGTGGTAGCAGCGTTGAGATTTAAGTTAAATTCAAAATCTGCTTTTAATTACTATGCTGTATTGATTCTAGCCCTCTCTTGCTGCTTCTAAAATTAATATTGATTAAAAAAGAGTGTATATATATATATATATATATATGCTGAATATACACATATGTTACTTTACTGCTTATATGCACATAATATATCTCATCGCAGTATAACATTTTTTTCTGGGTATCTAAATTATTAAAACTGTCTTTGAATATGTTTGTAAGGCCATATTATAAGTTTCAGAGGTAAAATCTTTTAGATTTTTAGTTATTATCCATGGATTTTTGGGCTTTGTGAAAATATATAGTACAGAAAATTTCTGCAGGTCCAGCAGAAATAAACTTTATGGAGATAGACTGGGAATAAAAATTAATGGAGAGTATAAAGCCACTGCGGACTTAGATTACCAGTAGATTAGAAAATGAACAGGTATTTGCATGAGCAGTAGTTTGACTGCTTATTATACTTCGCTCTTTTCTCTGGTCACATTACATGATGTAACCCGATGAATCAGAAATTGGATCTGCATGGGGAGTTGTGGATGACCACAATTTCCTACTAGTCACTGCTTCTACAGACATTCCCAAATCCCCTCAAGTCATTTTGGAAATCAACCAAAGCTCAAAATTTGTTAGGGACATTTGCTAAAATGCTTACAGGTAGAGCAGATAGTGCTGACGTGATGCCTGTTCCAGAAACATCTGTACCTGACCTTCAAGTAATCTTTTTACATTTAAGCTCTTTGTCTTACGTAGTCCTGTTCACTGTCTTCACCTCAGAAATGCATCATGTCCCCACCATGTTAGTGTTTATTTTCACGAGTCTCTGTGCTCATTATAAATTCTGCTCTCTACCCATTTTTAGACTGCATTCTAGCCTGGGCAATAAAACAAGAATCCCGTTCTCTCTCCCTCTTTCTCTTCCTCTTTCTGTCTCTCTTACATTCTTTTTTTTCTTTCTTTCACTCTCACTTTCTTTCCTCTCTTTTTCTTTCTTTCACAAATAAATAAATAAATAAATAAATTCTGCTCTTTGTACGTCTCTAGGAACTGGTCTTCATCCATGTTGTCTATTCTCTGCAGACTTGTATTTAAAAAACAGAACTGGACTAGTTGGTAGCATTTACTCTTGAATGGAGGATGGAACTGGTAAGTCCACTGTTCTCTTCTCTTACAACACATTGCAGTTCTTCTTAAAATTTTGGATTTATTAGATATGGCAGTTCTTGATTTAGCCCTAAAGAAGTTTTCTTTTGAGTGTGGTCTTTGGACCACTAGCATCTCAATCATCTAAGGTGCTCATTAAAGGCCTCCTTCCAAACATACAGAATCAGAATGTCTGGGAGTGGGGCTCAAAAATCTGCATTTTAAATGTTTCCCTGGTGACCTGATGTACATTAATATTTATAAACTTGGAGGACTAAGCACCTTTTGTCAAGGTGTTTGAATTTCTTCCTTTTCCTTTTGTATATTTTTTTCCCCTTTTTCTTATCTTCTTCTTCTCTCTCCCCAAAGGTAAAATAAATTTTGGGCCAAATTTGTGATCCATGGGGAATTTTAAGTTCTATTCTATAGACGTCTTTTGACATACACTGTGTCTGGGTTCTGGGGCTGATCATATAGATTGGGGGCCCTAAAATTATTTGACAGTCAGGGCACTGCCAAGTTTCTCTTGTCCCAAAGAATCTCCCATTTTAGGCTTCCCAATCCTTTCTCTCAGATGGATGTTAAAAAAACAAATGTCATATCTTTGGGTTACATGGTGGCTTTTACACTTGTCCAATATAGAGTATGTGGCAGTCATAGGTTCTAGAAATGTTTAATACCATAAAATATAACAAACTTTTAATTGACACTTTATATTAAATACCATCTGCTATGGTGAA
Source organism: Cacajao melanocephalus (assembly GCA_963573385.1). Lineage (NCBI taxonomy): Eukaryota > Metazoa > Chordata > Mammalia > Primates > Pitheciidae > Cacajao > Cacajao melanocephalus. Next base: position 119,688 of record CAUYLG010022404.1, on the reverse strand, counting down.
GGACCCGATTCTTGGATCATAGTATTTTGATAGTGGAATGCTTCATTTAGATTCTTGTGGTTTGAAATGCAAAGGTGATAAAAAGGGGAAGACAGTAATTGTCAATATATTTCTGTTAAGATGAGTCCTTATTACATAGGAAAGGAGAAAGGGTTCTGGAAGTTATTCTCAAAGTAAGGTGCTTACAATGCTTAGTAACAACATTGACACATTGATGTCTAAGTCTAGGCTTACACAAATAATGGTGAGTGTGTTGGCTGGATCTGACATAATGCGGTATCTGTTTCCATGAGACAGTTGCCATAAATATTGGCCTATTAGTCAATAACATTACTATGATTGTTGGCTCAGAATGCATATATTAATGAGATCAAAGCAGATACAATCAGAGTGAATCTCAGAGCTCTTGAGGGACCTATTGGAAAAGTGGCTCTCTTGTGCTGTTCCTGAAATTTTGAAGCTCTGAGGCTACAGCTACTATAGCTATCTTGTCTCCACGAGGTGAGAGCTAGTTGGATAATGCCACCATTTCACAGTAGGCGAACCAGAAGTGAAAGAAACAAGTTTGGAGTGACATCATTTAAACTTCTCTATCAGACATCGTCTCCATGAGGTGAGAGCTAGTTGGATAATGCCACCATTTAGAGAAGGAGAGCCACGGAGTGAAAGAAACAAGTTTGGAGTGACATCATTTAAACTTCTCTATCAAACATCAATTGGCGTTAAATGTATGTCTAAATTTCTTTCAGTTATATGAGCCATTACATTCCCTCGCCCCTTTTTTTTTTGGCTTACGCCAAACTCGTGTGTGTATGTTTAACTTACAACTAAAAAAGTGTCTTAACCAATATGGCTTCTCATAATGCTAATCATCCTTCATTATTTTTGCTTATTTAAGAGCTGACTCCCTGGCTGGACTGTAATCTCCATGAGAGCTGTGTCCGTCTTGCCTGCTGCTGTCGTAGATAAAGATCTACCACAATGTTAGCACAGAGTAGACATGCAATAAACATTTTTGAATGAATAAATATATAATTTGTTATACTTACCGAATTTAATATTTCAGCATTTTTGTTATAAACTATTTATTTCCATATTTTTTAAAGAAAAACCATCCTACATTCCAGATCCATGTTCCTTATTTCTTGCACTGATCTTAAGATACATCTTGCCACCTACATTGTTTTCTTCTCTGCCTTACTCTGGCATTAAAATGAATCAAAACAATTTCTTTTGTCTGCTGATTTTTACCAGTTACTCCTGTTTTTTTAGCCATTCTTTTGTCTGTGTTCACATATTATGTTATTGGTACTTCAGTTACAGATTTTACAGTGTATTATACCTAATGGTTCATGATTTTCTCTGTTTCTCAAACTGTATTCTTTGAAAACAACCCAGTTTCGTTTTACATTTATATTGCCAAATGACTATTACTGTGTTTTAAAAATGGAAAAGCTTGCAGACATTTTTCCTTAATTTTTTGTTTTACTCTTGCCAGTGTTTTATGCTATCATAAACATAACTGAATCTTCTGATATTTTTCTTATTCTCATTTGAGAGTTGTTATTTATACTTATATGCCACCAGTTGGCATATTTTGTATGCACTCCAAAAAGCCCTTCATGGATGGCCAAAATACTGTGGAGGGAGGCTTGAAAAAAGTTATACTTTGGCAATAATCATTCATAAGCACTGACTTTGAGAATTACCTGGAAATGATAATTATTCCAGGTAAAAATGGAAATAGAAAATTCAAGAAAAAAGCAGAGACCCAGGGAGAATGTTCGCAGTGAGGAGGAGCAATTGTGTTATTATGGATTACCTGGACTTTCATAAAGAATTTATGGACAGTGAAGTGTTAGTGGCAGTCACCATTGCCTATTGAATGCTCATTCCCCAGTCCTTCTTTCTTGACAGAACCCACATTTGTTTAGGCATTGGGCAGGTAGCAATGTTCTCAGGAAGGTAGCTTCCTTTTTCATCGTTAGAGGATATTATTTTTCCCTGTCAATGATGTTCTAATTGCCAATGACATTCTAATGATGAGCATTTTACCAATTCTTATTAATGATATGTAAGCCTATCTGGGTATCAGGGGATTATGGGAAACATTTTCTTTATATATATTATTTAAGTTTATAAAACCCTAAGACTAGGGAAGATGGTGGTGGGGAAGTGGCTGGCTGCAGTTCAAACAGCATGGAATGTTAATCTTGCCAAATTTCCATAGCTTGTAGCTAAGGAAGGTACAGTCTACAGTCTGATTGATATAAATCCCTATTTCCTTCCATATAGCAATCACATACTTTCCACAGCAGCATAGTAACATGATTTGTAATTCCTTCAGGTATTAAGTGGAGAAACATCTGTTCACTCGATTACATTTATAGATACACACAGATACTATAATGGCTAATTTGGAATAGATATTTGCTTATCAGTTATAAGTAATATTAATATACATAAATTCTGTATATGTGGAGTTGTGATCTCAAAAAGATCTAGAGGCAAAATCTACTCTCATTTTTTTCTGTACACGTGTTGTACACGTAAGCAACTCAGCTAATATGATAGGTTATAAATAGTGGATGCCCAACTTTCATTTTAAGTTTTTACTGAGCTGGGAGAGAACCATTAATATTATTACATGATTGGCCAGTATCCTTAAGGAACTTTGAATTTTTAAATTTGAAGGATGGCTTGAGGGAAGATTAACTAACATTTTTTAAACCTATGGACTTAATCAATTTATGGTTAGCTAGCAAAACTGAGTAAGAGAAATCTGCCTCTAGGGAGATAATCTATTGGCTTTCTTTTCCTTATATGATCTCCTTGCTCTGCTCCACCCATTTCAACGTATCAACTCCTTATTTCCTGGGTAGCTTCCATCACCAATCTCTGCATTAAAAATCTGCTCTCTTAGCAATTGTCAGATCTGTAATATATTAATATTAACTATAGTCACCATGTTGTACAAAAGATCTCTTAAACTTATTCCTCTTGTCTAACTAAAACTTTGTGCCTTTTGACCAACATCTCCCCATCTGCCTCTCCCCAGCCTCGGTAACGACCATTCTCCTTTGTTTATATGAGTTTGATTTTTTTAGCGTTCACACATAAGAGTAGATTTTAAGTGTTCTAACTACAAATAAATAAGTATATGAGGCAATGCATATGTCAATTAGCTTGATTTAGCCATTCCACAACATATACACATTTTAAAACATAGTATCATGCCCCATAAAATATATATACTTTTTATGTTAAAAAATAAATCTGCCTTCAGTTGCACGTTAAGATGTGACACACTCATATCATTCTAGAGCATATTTCCTGCTGTAATAACCCCACATTAATAAGATTGGCCAAAATTGTAAAGCTCTTTTAAGAACTTTTATTATGAGGTATGGACTAAAAATAAGTAGTTAAAGCCTACAATGCTGAAAGAATGTCCAGGGAACCCAAGTCCTAAGTAACTTTTTTAAAGAAGATTCCATGGTCAAAAGTTTAGTAAAGGTTATTTATCCCTATACTGGGATTTCAGTATTTACTTTAGGACAGTAAAGACTCCGTTTGTGAAAAAAATTCTTTAATTCTGTTTAACATGGCATTTGGCAATTGTATTTGACCATGAAAAGCAATTACAGCTGGCCCTCTCTCTGTGGATTATGCATTGACAGATCCAATTAACCACAGATCAAAAAATATTGGATAAAATGTTGTGCCTGGGCTGGGCGCGGTGGCTTATGCCTATCATCCAGCACTTTGTGAAGCCAAAGTGGGTGGATCACTTGAGGTCAGGAGTTTGAGATCAGCCTGGCCAACATGGTGAAACCCCATGTCTACTAAAATTACAAAAATTAGCTGGGCATGGGTGGGTGCTTGTAATCCCAGCTACTCAGGAGGCCGAGGCAGGAGAATCGCTTGAACTTCTGGGAGGTGGAGGTTGCAGTGAGCCGAGATTGCACCACTGCAATCCAGCCTGGGCGACAGAGTGAGACTCCATCTCAAAAAGAAAAAAAACAATTGTGCCTGTACTAAACATGTACAGACTTTTTTCCTTGTCATTATTCCCTAAACAATGCAGTATAATTACTACTTATACAGCTTCGACATATGTTATATGCAAATAACCATTTTATATCAGGGACTCAAGCAGCATTAGATTTTGATATCCATAGAGATCCTGGAAGCAACTACCCAAAGATATCAAGGAATAATTATTGATGGCAGCACCAGCTTATCTGGAGCAGCTGCTGCCATGATAGCAGCTGCAATGGGGGAGATGCAGCTGGGGTTGCATGCTCCATGGAGCCCAGTAGCCAGGAACAGGCAGAAGCCTTGCCCCCTTCCAAGTTGGACGGGCAAGAGCTCCACCTCGTCAGGTGGCAGCCACCCAACCGTGGCTGTGGATCTGGACATCTTGGCACTCTTGGGGGCTCAGGAAGCCCCTCTTCCCCTGCAGACTTGGAAGTGCCTGCTCCTGCTGCCTGGCCTTTCCCTGCTCCAAGCACCTGCTTCAATTTTGGAGCAAAGTTGTGGCCAAGCTTGGGTTCTGTCATGACCCGGCCAGGCGTGTGCACACCCAGGGTGGTGCTGACATGCCAGTCCCTTGCTGCCTTGACCCTCTCTGGACTTTGGGTACTGATGAGCATGTGGAGGGAGGCTGAGGGGAGATAAGGGCAGCTTGGTGCAGGCCTGCAGGCAACCCTCAGCACAAACAGCCTGGATACCATGAGCACAGTGGATGACAGGTTAATGGTGGCAGGAGGCAGACAGGCTCCTGGGTGGAAAGGGGTGGGTCCCAGTGAAACCCCACCTTCAGGCCAGGGATGGCTTGAAGCCTGGAGGTTGGGTTGCCAATTCTGTGGATCAGAGTGAGAACTTACTGTGCTTTTTCTGGGCCTGCCCATGGCCACCCATGGACAAATCAGCACATACTTCCTCCCTTGTAAAGCCCATGAAAGCCCCAGACTCAGCCAGACTCTGAGAGACATCAGGACAACCTCCCTGCAGAGAGAAGCTACCTACTGTGGATTTCCTCTCTGCCGAGAGCTGAACAAACAATGGATGTCCTGCCTGTGGAGAGAAGCTACCCACTGCCGGTCTGCTCTGAGCTGTTGTGTTACTCAATAAAGCATCTCTTCACCTTGCTCATCCTCCACTTGTTGGCATATCTCATTCTTTCTAGACATAGGACAAGAAGTGGGGACCTATAAAATGGTGGGGCTGCAAGAGAAGAAACCAGGGTTTTTATGGGCCTCAGAAGGGAGGAAGTACATGCTGATTGGTCCATGGGCAGGCCTGGAAAAAAGGCTGAAACATGCCCCTTGTTCACCATGTTGTGGGTGATGACCTAGGAGCTCCCCAAGCCAGGGCTGTGACACCCTTTTTGGGGCTCTGTGGTTTGTGGTGTCACCAAGCTTCTGGGTGACACCATGTTCCCTGGTGCCAGCCATGGAAGCTGCTTGCAGTATGCCTGGTCTAGCGACAGCCTCACTGGGAGCCCCTGCCCGTGCTGACACCTGGAGCTGCCCACCCCACTGCAGTCAGTGTGCCTGCCTCTGTGCAGTGGCTCGACCTTATGCTGGCTTGCTCACACAACCCTCGCCACTCTGCACCTGGCTCACCTTCACAGGTGTGGGATGCAGATCAGTAGCGAGAGCTGAACACAGCCTGCCAGGTGGAGTCGTGGAACAAACCCAGCAGGTTCAAGCAAAACTTGGGCAAAGGCATCATCGGCCACAGAGGTTTCTGGCCAGAAAAGCAACACCCCAAGGATAATATTTATCAGAGTAAGTGTTTCATGAAAAGCTTTACTGAAAATGCTGCTTTAGGGGCTTTGTCCATTGCCTCTGAACTCACACCACACTAGTGGTTTGGCATTATGACATTCTTGGGATAGAGGACTGTGCCCAGTGGTCTTTTCCACAAAGGAAAGAAACAATAAACTAAAATTATTTACTGATAAGATTTCTGTGACATTGATCATACTTTATGCTTTGCATTATGAGGAGAAGGTCTGAGGACTTTGGAATGAAAGATGGTGTTTCTTAATCTTTTGGCGTTAAGATGTGAGATATTGTATTGTCTTATTATATGAGGCTGGATAAATATACATTAAATATTTCAAAGTATGCTGCAGATAGATTTTATTTCACTGGACTTTAAATTCCTATTTTTTAATTCTCAAATAATACTATCTTGTTCCTTCTGCATTATTTTCATCACAGCATTTACTACCATCTGATAAATACTTTTCTTATTTATTTTGTTGATTGTTGCTTTTCCCTTCCTCCACTAGAATGTAATCTCCAAGATGACAAGTGACATAAAAATTTTTTTAATTGATGCATAATAGATGCACATATCTTTGGGGTACATATAATGGTTAAATACATTCATGTGATTTGTAAAGATTGAATCAATTTAATTGGGATATCTATTACCTTAAATATTTTTGTTTATGCTAGCAACATTTAAATTATTCTTTTTAAATTATATGAATATAAATAGATCATATTTTAATATAAAATAGAAGTATAACCAATTATGAACTATAGTCACCCTACAGATGTAACAAACACTAGATCTTATTTCTTCCATCAAACTGTATGTTTGTACTTGTTCATGAACCACAAATACATTTTCCCTCCTCTTTATTTTTGATAAGATGGACTTTATTAGAATTAAAAAATTCTGCTCTGCAAAAGACATTGTCAAGAGAATTAAGAGACATTTCACAGACTGGGAGAAAATATTGGCAAAAGACACATTTGATAAAGGACTATTATCCAAAATGTACAAAAAATGCTTAAAGTACAATGATAAGAAAAGGAATGACATGATTTAAAAATGAGTCAAAGACTTTTACAGACGTTTCACAAAGAAGATATACACATGGTACATAAACATATGAAAAGATACTCCATATCATATGTTATCGGGGAAAAGCAAAACAACAATTAGACTCATTCATTACTGGTGCAAAATGTCACATCAACTTTGGAAGATAATTTGGGAGTTTCTTCAGTTTCTTACAGAACTAAACAGGAACACATGATTCAGCAATTATGCTCTTTGGCATCTATCCAAGGAATTTAAAACTTATCTTCATACAAAAACGTGCACACAGATGTTTATAACAGCTTTATTCATAATTGCCAAAGCTTGAAAGCAACCAAGATGTCCTTCAAAAGCTGAATGTCAGATGAAAAACTGTGGTTCATTCAGACAGTGAATTATTATTTAGCTCTAAGGAGAAATGAGCTATCAAGCCATGAAACAACAAGGAGGAATCTTAAATGTGTGTTACTAACTGAAAGGAGCCAGCATGAAAAGAATACATATGTATGATGCCAACTATTCGATGTCTGGAAAAAACAAAACAAGGGAGACAGTAAAGAAATGAGAGGTTGCCAGAGATTAAAGCAGTAGGGCAGAGGGATGAATAAGCAGAGCCTCGAGGATTTTTACGGGAGTCAAACTACTCCGTATGATATGCTAATTCTGACTACATATCATTGTACATTTGTCCAAACCCATAGAATGTACAACACCAATAATGAGACCTAATATGGGTTTTGGATAATTACTCTGTGTGTGTGTGTGTGTGTGTGTGTGTGTGTGTGTCTTATTATATTGCTGGATTTCGTATATCTGGTGTTTGTCAGCATCTTAACATTTATAGTTTATCTTGACTTATTTTCTCATTCTACATTAATATACATTTTAAATCTAATTTTATATTTATAATTCTGTACTTTTCTAACAGATGGCCCCATATATATATATATATATATATACACACACACACACACATAAATATGTGTATATATATATATATATATATATCTACTTTACAAACCTAACCACATCCTTGAATCTCTGCATAGCATTTTCTTTCTTTTTTATTATACTTTAAATTCTAGGGTACATGTGCAGATTGTGCAGGTTTGTTCCATAGGTATACACGTGCCATGGTGGTGGTTTGCTGCATCCATCACTCCGTCATCTATGTTAGGTATTTCTCCTAATGCTATCTCTTCCCAATCCCCCCAGCCCCTGCTATTCCTCCTCTAGTTCCCAACTCCTCAGGCCTCGGTGTATGATGTTCCCCTCCCTGTATCCGTGTGTTCTCATTGTTCAACACCCACTTATGAGTGAGAACATGTGGTGTTTGGTTTTTTGTTCTTGTGTCAGTTTGCTGAGAATGATGGTTTCCAGTTTTATCCATGTCCCTGCAAAGGACATGAACTCATCCTTTTTATGGCTGCATAGTACTCCATGGTGTATATGTGTGACATTTTCTTTATCCAGTCTATCACTGTTAGGCATTTCGGTTGGTTCCAAGTCTTTGCTATTGTGAACAGTGCCACAATAAACATACGTGTGCATGTGTCTTTATAATAGAATGATTTGTAATCCTTTGGGTATGTATCCAGTAATGGGATTGCTGGATCAAATGGTATTTCTATTTCTAGATCCTTGAGGAATCGCCACACTGTCTTCCACAGTGGTTGAATTAATTTACACTCTCACCAACAGTGTAAAAGTGTCCCTTTTTCTCCACATCCTCTCCAGCATCTGTTGTCTTCTGATTTAATGATCGCCATTCTAACTGGCGTGAGGTGGTATCTCAATGTGGTTTTGACTTGCATTTCTCTAATGACAAGTGATGATGAGTGTTTTTTTTTCATATGTTTGTTGGCTGCATAAATGTCTTTTTTGAAAAGTGTCTGTTCATATCCCTTGCCCACTTTTTGAGGGGTTGTGTTTTTCTTGTAAATTTGTTTAAGTTCTCTGTAGATTATGATTTTTGTCTTTGGTTCTGTTTATGTGATGGTTTACATTTATAGATTTGCAGATATTGAACCAGCCTTGCATCCCTGGGATGAAGCCAATTTGATCATGTTGGATAAGCTTTTTCATGTGCTGTTGCATTTGGTTTGCCAGTATTTTATTGAAGATTTTTGCATTAGTGTTCATCATGAATATTGGCCTGAAATTATCTTTTTTTAGTTGTGTCTCTGCCAGGTTTTGGTATCAGGATGATGTTGGTTTCATAAAATGAGTTAGGGAGGATTCCTTCGTTTTGTATTGTTTGGAATAGTGTCAGAGGAAAGGTACCAGCTCCTCTTTGTATGACTGGTAGAATTCAGCTGTGAATCCATCTGGTCCTGGACTTTTTTGGTTGGTAGGGTATTAATTGCTGCCTCAACTTCAGACCTTGTTATTGGTCTATTCAGGAGTTCAACTTCTTCCTGGTTTAGTCTTGGGAGGGTGTAAGTGTCCAGGGTTTTATCCATTTCTTCTAGATTTACTGGTTTATTTTCATAGAGGTGTCTGTAGTAATCTCTGATGGTAGTTTGTATTTCTGTGAGATCGGTGGTGATATCCCTTTATCATTTTTTATTGCATCTATTTGAATTTTCTCTCTTTTCTTTTTTATTAGTCTGGCTAGTGGTCTGTCTATTTTGTTGATCTTTTCATAAACCAGCTCCTGGATTTATTGGTTTTTTGAAGGACTTTTTGTTTGTCTATCTCCTTCAGTTCTGCTTTGCTCTTAGTTATTTCTTGCCTTCTGCTGGGTTTTAAGTTTGTTTGATCTTGCTTCTCTAGTTCTTTTAGTTGTGACATTAGGGTGTTGATTTTATATCTTTCCTCACTTCTCTGGTGGGCATTTAGTGCTATAAGCTTCCCTCTAGACACTGCTTTAAATGTATCCCAGATATTCTAGTACTGTGTGTCTTCATTCTCATTGGTTTTGAAGAACATCTTTATTTCTGTCTTCATTATTTATACGGTAGTCATTCAGGAGGATATTGTTCAGTTTCCATGTAGTTTTGCAGTTTTGAGTGAGTTTCTTAATCCTGAATTCTAATTTGATTGCATTGTGGTCTGAGAGACTATTATGATTTTCTTTCTTTTGCATTTGATGAGGAGTGTTTTACTTCCAATTATGTGGTCAATTTTAGAATAAGTGTGATGTGGTGCTGAGAAGAATGTGTATTCTGTGGTTTTGGAGCGGAGAGTTCTGTAGATGTCTATTAGGTCCACTTGGTCTAGATCTGAGTTCAAGTCCTGGATATCCTTGTTAATTTTCTGTCTTGTTGATTTGTCTAGTAATGACAGTGGGTATTAAAGTCTCCCACTATTACTGTGTGGGAGTCTAAGTCTCTTTGTAGGTTAATAAGAACTTGCTTTATGTATCTGGGTGCTCCTGTATTGGGTGCATATATGTTTAGGATAGCTAGCTCTTCTTGTTGCATTAATCCCTTTACCGTTATATAATGCCCTCTTTGTCTCTTTTGATCTTTGTTGGTTTAAAGTGTGTTTTATCAGAGACTAGGATTGCAACCCCAGCTTTTTTTTTGCTCTCCATTTGCTTGGTAAATCTTTCTCCATCCCTTTATTTTGAGCCTATGTGTGTCTTTGCACATGAGATGGGTTTCCTGAATACAGCACACAGATGAGTCTTGACTTTTTGTCCAATTTGCCAGTCTGTGTCTTTTGATTGGGGCATTTAGCTCATTTACATCTAAGGTTAATATTGTTATGTGTGAATTTGATCCTGCCATTTTTGAAGCTATCTGGTTGTTTTCCCTGTTAGTTGATGCAGTTTCTTTATAATGTCGATAGTCTTTACAATTTGGTATGTTTTTGCAGTGGCTGGTACTGGTTGTTTCCATCGATGTTTAGTGCTTCCTTCAAGAGCTTTTGTAGGGTAAGCCTGAAGGTGACAAAATCGTTCAGCAGTTGCTTGTCTGTAAAGGATTTTATTTCTCCCTCTCTTATGAAGCTTAGTTTGGCTGGATATGAAATTCTGGGTTGAAAATTCTTTTCTTTTAGGATGTTGAATATTGCCCTCCACTCTCTTCTGGCATGTAGGGTTTCTGCCAAGAGATCTGCTGTGAGTCTGATGGGCTTCCCTTTGTGGGTAACCCGACCTTTCTCTCTGGCTGCCCTTAGCATTTTTTTCTTTGTTTTAACCCTGGTGAATCTGACGATTATGTGCCTTGGGGTTGCTCTTCTTGAGGAATACCTTTGTGGTGGTCTCTGTATTTCCTGTATTTGAATGTTGGCCTGCCTTGCTAGGTTGTGGAAGTTTTCTTAGATAATATCCTGAAGAGTGTTTTCCAATTTGTTTTCATTCTCCCTGTCACTTTCAGGTATACCGATCAAATGTAGATTTGGTCTTTTCACATAATCCCATATTTCTTGGAGGCTTTGTTCATTTCTTTTCACTCTTTTTTCTCTAATCTTGCCTTCTAGCTTTATTTCATTGAGTTGATCATCAATCTCTGACAGCCTTTCTTCTGCTTGATTGATTCAGCTATTGAAACTTGTATATGCTTCACGAAGTTCTCATGCTGTGTTTTTCTCCGCTCTGGTTATTCTCATTAGCATTTTATCTAACGTTTTTTCAAGTTTCTTACTTTCCTTGCGTTGGGTTAGAACATGCTCCTTTAGCTTGGAGAAGTTTGTTATTACCTACCTCTGAAGTCTGCTTCTGTCAATTTGTCACACTCATTCTCCATCCAGTTTTGTTCCCTTGCTGTTAAGGCGTTGTGATCTCTTGGAGTAGAAGAGGCATTTTGGCTTTTGGTGATTTCAGCCTTTTTGCACTGGTTCCTTCCCATCTTCATGAATTTATCTACCTTTGGTCTTTGAAGTTGGTGACTTTGGGTGGGGTTTCTGAATGGATGTCCTTTCTGTTGATGTTGAAGCTATTTCTTTCTGTTTGTTAGTTTTCCTTCTAACAGTCAGGCCTCTCTGCTGCAGGTCTGCTGGAGTTTGCTGGAGGTCGACTCCAGACCCTGCTTGCCTGGGAATCACCTGTGGGGGCTGCAGAACAGCAAAGATTGCTGCCTGTTCCTTCCTCTGGTAGTTTTGTTCCAAAATGGTACCTGCCAGATATCAGCCAAAGCTCTTCTGTATGACGTGTCTCCTGGTTAGGAGATATGGGAGTCAGGGAGTCACTTGAGGAGGTAGCCTATCCCTTAGTGGAGCTCAAGCACGGTACTGGGGGATCTGTCACTCCCTTCAGGGCTGCCAGGCAGGGATGTTTAAGTCTGCTGAAGCAGAACCCACAACGGCCTCTTTTCCCAGGGGCTCTGTCCCAGGAAGGTGGGGGGTTCCTAAGTCCCTGATGTGCTGCTGTCTTTTTTTTCTGAGATGCCCTACCCAGCAAGAAGGGAATCTAGTTGACTGTCTACCTGCAGAGGCCTCACTGAGCTGCTGTGCTGGGCTCCACCCAGTTGCTATATAAACTTCCCAGCGGTTTTGTTTACACAGGCAATATTGAAACCGGCTACTGGAGCCTCAGCAATGGTGGACACCCCTGCCCCCACCAAGCTCGAACATCCCAAGTCGAGCTTAGGCTGCTGTGCTGGCTGTGCGAGTTTCAAGCCAGTGGATTTTAGTTTGGCATTGCAGGAGGGAGTCTCCTGGTCTGCAGGTTGTGTAGACCATGGGGAAAGTGCAGTATCTGAGCTGGAGTGTTGGAGTGTTGGAATGTTGGGAAAAGTCCCTAATGGCTTCTCTTGGCTGGGAGAGCAAGTTCTCTGGCCCCTTGTGCCTTCTGGCTGAGCAGTGCCCCACCCTCCTTCAGCTTGCCCATCTTGGGCTATTCCCACTGTCTAACCTGTCCCAATGAGATGAACCTGGGACCTCAGTTGGAAATGCGGAGATCACTCATCTTCTGGCGTGCTCTCGCTGGGAACTGCTGACCAGAGCTATTCCTATTCACTTCCCTCCTTTTTCATTTATTGTTGTACCTCCAGAGTCTAGAATAGTGCTCAGCACATGAAAAGTATTCAAAATGCTGTATTTTTTAAATAAATGAAGTAGACCCTGAAGTGAATGTATATTAATATTTAGCAGTCTCATCAGCAATAAGATATATCCACAAAAATAGATGAACCCATCAAAAGAAGATATATAAAATGAGATTGTAAAAATCCTTGAGTTGAAACAGTGAGCGTCACCAACATCTATAGGGAGGCAGGGGAAGACAAACCCAAGTGGGCACTGAGAAGGAGAAAGGAGGAGAGAAGGGGAGAACCAAGAGAGAATGGTGACTTTGAGATAGTTGGAGAAGAAACCACAGAGAAGGAAAATCTGCTGAGACTTCAGAAAGATTGGATATGATAAACATCTCTCCTTTATAAAGGCCCACTTTTAATTATTATACTGTATTTTATAAGAAGTATTCCTAATTTGATACAGTTTCTACCAGGGGAATTTTTTTAGCAGCTTTTACACCATGGTAGTTTTAAGGAACTTTTAATACTCATGCTGTATGTATGTATGTATGTATGTATGTATGTATGTATTTAATGTGCCCTTGATTTGGAAAAAAATCAACATGTAATCAGATTCACCTTTGGAAGTGACTTTGGAAGTGAAAGAGTTAATTTTTTAGCATCCTGTTTAGCTCTAGGGGAAGTGTGTAGAGTAAATGAAAAATGGAGCAGTAGTCCCAACTCTATATAATCTCAAACCATGTGATATTCTCCTGGGGCTGATTGTAATCAAGTTTGCTGTACAAAAGGTCATTTCCATTATCCTGTGAGGCAGGTCCTAAATAGAATAATGACAGACATTAGCTTTTAATAATGCAATAGGAATTGAATTCTCTTGACCATGGGCAGATGTCAAACCTCTTTGTGGTGGCTTTTGTACCCATTTGTTTGTAATTTGTAATACGTTGGTGAATCGATATAGTATGAATGTGCTATGAGTATTTTTCTTTCTGGATAAGTCTGTGTATACGTTCAGATTTCCCTAGTTGTTGGAATAGTGGCAATGAAATTATGCTCTACATTATATTTAGATTAAAAGTAGTGTGGTGGCCTTTTAAGTTTATTAAGAAGGATTCTAGGAATATATGTATTTCTGGTGATTTGTAAAAATATTAAATCACCATCTCTATAACCAATAGCAGCACATATGTTTGGGAAGCTGACTTCTACTATTCTCTTAATGATTGAATGCAGGGAAGTTTTCATTTACTACATTGTACTTCAGAATTATACATGAGAAAAAAATCATACATTAGAAAGATTTTATGTGTATATTCTTTAACATTAACAGCTTTTGGTCCCATTTACTATATTTTGGTAGCTGTATAAATGTGCTACAGCAATTATAATTATCAACATTAATTGATAAGTGATTATAGTATTAGCCTATTTTAAAAAACACGTATCAGAATGACATAAAAATTGTCACCCACTACTGTTATACTTTTTAAAGAGTGAGCCACACTATAATTCTAAAAAAAGAAAATGCTTTTGACAAAAATAGGTGTTTTTAATAATAGTTAACATATTAATATGAAATTTGACACAATCAGTGTCTTGATGTAATGGAAAGAAAATTAGATTCTCAATTAGGAATCTTGGGTTCCAGCCCTAGTTCTGTCACTATGTGTTTGCCCTTTGATGATCTCTAGGCCTCTGTTTCTTATTATGATTCCTTTCTTATCCCACTCTGTCTTTAGTATCTTATGATTATGAATTATATTGATTGAATGAAAAAAAATGTACAAATTTGGGTTATGTCCACATTTGGATAATCTATTGAAATTGTATCAGGTTTTTAAGTACAATAAGACGATGGATGTGGGATTTTGCTTTTCTTTTGATGCCAGAATCCTTATAGAACAAGAGATGTTCAAAACCTGTGGTAGAGAGTTTTGTAAATTTTGTTCTACCAACAGCCCAATTCTCCTGACGTGTTTTATTTTTGCTATTGAGGAGTCTTTGAAGTTTCTTGGAAGAAGCCCTCAGTGCTCTATGGAGAGACAAACCAGGATAAGCCAAGTTAATATGAGGAATGCGGCACATGAGCTTGAGGTTGCTGGTGCTATTTGTCATTTCTTGCCAAGGACTGGTGCAGCTTTAGTTGCTGAGAGTGGGAGCCTGGAGTCATCTCTTCACTAAAGCATTAAGCCTGGGCTAAAGAATTGCTGTCGTCTTAGCTAGTACCTTGTTTTGCATTCTTTAAAATATGAACTGTTCTTTTCTTAACTTTTTTATAATGATTTTTTATGTTGGTGGTCTGAGTTGAAAAACATCGGGGAAAATAAGAATAATCTGAACTCTAGGTCACTGCTACAGTTGTAAATTTCTAGGTGTGTGTTTGACATGTTTTAAAAATTTAATTGGAAAGTAGAGCAGGAGAAAATATGCTTTAAAAACACTTGCAGATCTTGATATATGAGCCAGAAATGGGAATGGTAAGGGATATGTTTGTTTGATGTGCAAAAATCCATTTAACATTACATAAAACACCCTCCTCCTCCCCGCACGCCCAACTCTTTGATGTGAAATATCAGGAGTCTCCTAAGTGTTTTCTGTTGAGGTAGATAAGACAATTACAGGCTCTGGACTGTCGTTCTTAGGCAATTTTGTGTGTGGGTATAATCATACTCTTTTTTTTCTGAAATTTTAGAGAATACTTTCCAGATGTGGTCTTTATTCATTTTGAAATTAAAAATATTGTGTCTTGTATATACCCAGAGCTGTGAGAACAGCCTTGAAGAATAAAAGAGAACTGCTGAGTAAGATTTCCTTGAAGGAACTCACAGTCTAATTTTGGGGAGATATTAACACAGATAAAGCAAAGAATATACTGTACCAGATATCATTATATTATGAACTAAGGAAATTCTGAAATACAGTAATTCGCTTAGGTCTCTATTACAATGTTTTTAAAAAATTTTATCTCTATTGTTGGAAGATGAGATATTCCGTTTGGGAATTTTCCAAATAATTGAAATTTACCACCTTGATATTTTTATGACATATAATCTCTTCCTGAATAAAAATCTTTTACTTTTATAATGTGATATATCAGGATCACATTATGGACATTACATTACAGATTATTTGAACTAGAAATAAATTTATAAGTGGTCTTGCCTGATCTTTTTATTAGATGGTTGCAGAAACTGAGCCTAGAGAATGTCCCAAGGAAGAACAGGGACTAGAATCTAAACTTTGGTGACTTGGGATTTTATTATAGTATCATATTGTGCTTTTGATAGTATCTTCTGTATTTCTGATGTATGTAGGGCTATTTTTTCACTGTGGTAAATGATCCTAGGCTGTTAGGTTTTTATAATGTTTCTCTCTGTTACTTACAGTTTTCTCCACGTTTTTCTCTGCTATCGGCCTTATAGCAGTTTCTAGTACTGTCAAGGTGCCTGGCTTAAACTGGGAAATGGGTTCTAATTGCTCCTCCCAAAAGTCAATAAGTACCATGGAGAAAAGGGAAATGCTGATTAAGGGGTTTTGAGAAGACAAGCATGTGGTTTCCTGTCTTCCCCTCTATTCCACATTTTATCTTCATCCTGGTTGACTTGAACAGTTCTGATGATGATGGATCTAAATGCTGGATTCCCAGTTCTTTGAGGGCCTCATTTCCCATGTTATTTACCACTGCTCCACTTCAGTCACTTATTTTCATGACCATTCCCTTGGCCTTGTCGTTACCCAGACACTTTATCATTGAAACTTTAAGATATTCTTTGTCGTTTAGTGTCTATCACTGCATCAGTGCTAAAATAAAGGGACAAGCCTGGCATGGTGACTTATACCTGTAATCTTAGCACTTTGGGAGGCCAAGGCAAGGGAAGCATTTGATGCCAGGAGTTCTAGATCTGCCTGGGCAACAGAGTAATACCCCAACTCTACAAAAAAGAAAATTAGCCAGGTGTAGTGGTGTATGTCTGTAGTCCTAGCTACTCAGAGGCTGAGGATTGTTCCACTGTACTCCAGCCTCAGTGACAGAGTGAGACCTTGCCTCTATTAAAATTAAGTAAATAAAGAGATACCTAGGCCCTTGGACCGATTTATATTTATTTTTCTGTCTCCTCCTGTGTCTGTTTTCTTTCCTGACCAGCTTGTAGTTCATATCAATCACTTTGATTACTTTCTTGACATTATGCTTAACTCCTTGCAACCCATTGTTAAATTTCTTAGTCTGTGATCAGTAACTTATGTAAAATATGTCTGTTAAATTTATACCAGAGAGCTGTTGGAAAGCTGAATAGCTTTGAGATGGGTGCCACCATAAATTCAGTCTCTTATCTCATATGGTATTTTAATACTGTCCAAAATTTTCTCTACGTTTGCCTGGAACAACTCTTTCTCCTATTCTCCACAACTTACAAAGTTCTTCATTTTTTCAAACATGTTTCTGTCTTGCTTTTGCTGTCACTATCATTGAATGTTCTTACCCCACCAAAAAAGAAAAGAGCACCTCAACTGCCTGCCACCAACCCTAAAATATAGCAGCCTTTGAATGTTTTGTTTCCCTTTTCCCTTTCATTAAAGGGTATATTTTTCAGCGAGGGACCAATTTTATTTTACTTTTCCATATGACTAGTTAGTTGTCCCAATGCCATGTATTGAATAAGTAATTTCCTCACAGCATTTTTTGAAAAAGTTATGACTCTATTTTTTCCTTTCATGCTTGCTCTGTTCATGAGCTCTCTATCTGGTTAATAAGTCTATTTCTCTCTCATGTATCAATTATCACATACTTTAATGACTACAGCTTTTTTTTGTAGATCCTGATATCTGAAGGGCAAGTCCTTCTACACATTCTTTTCTTCAAAATGATTTTATCTATTATTGGGGTTCTCTTTTATATGAATTTAGAACCATGTTAAGTTGCATTTAAAAAGTCTTTTGGGGATTTTAACTGGAATAGCACTGAACTTATATGTTAACTTGGTGAGAACAGAAATCTTTAAAACATTGAGTCTTCCAATCCATGAATATGGTATATCCCTCCATTTAATTATTCTTTTATCTCCTCTAATAATGCTTTTTATTTTTCTCTATGAAAGTGTTTTCAGTATTTTTAGGATTTTCTCTGTGTATCTTATAATTTTTGAGGCTATTTTGAATAAGAATTTTTCTACTAGAGTAATCTTTCAAATCACTCAATGATCTTTGAGCATTATTTGCTCAAAGCAAGAGATCTGCCTAAAATCTTTCAAGATATTTTCATTGCTCTTAGTATTAACATTTAGACTCTGACAGGAGATACATATTTCTCTTAAACTGGTTCTTCTCTCCCCAGCCTCATCTTTCATACCAGTCTTATCATTCTCTTTAAATTCCAGCCACATAGAACTTGTGTTAACCTTGATTTATTTTTCACCTTAGCTCCTCAGGCCTATTGAATTCATGGACAAGTGCTGTTAACTCTACCTCCAAAACTATATCCAAAATGCAGTCATTTTTGTCATCTCCAGTGCTTATATTCTAGACAAAGCCAGCATTCTCTCTATCTTGGCTGACTATAGTAGCCTCTGATTGATTTCCTTGCTTCCTTTGTCAGCTCTCTACAATGCATTTTCTACATAATAATCAGAGTGATCTTTAAAAAATGTAAATCAGACTACATACTTCCTCTGCCTAAAGCCCTTTGGTGGCAAATAAAATAAAAATCTCTTATTCTAAGAAAGTCATATAGGACTTGATTTCTGCTTAGATGCCCACTTTATTGCAGGCTACTGTTCTCCTTGGCCAGTATATTGCAGCCACTCTGATCCATTCTTTGTTTCTTAAACACATCAGGGCTTTGCAGTTTTTACTGTTTCCTCTGTCTTAAATGTATTTTGCCTAACCAAAATGTAAACAGTAAGAGAGCAGAGGCTTTGTCTGTCTTTTTGATGGCTCTATTCCCTGCAATCTAATGGTTCAATAAATATTTGTTGAATAAATATATGAATGCATTTTTTTTGTTTCCTCAAATGCACTGGGTTCTTTTCTTTAATTCATCTCACATGTTTCTCTTTGCCTGAAACAGCATCTTTCTCTGTTTGTCTCTCACAACCTTTCCCACCTTTGCCCAGAAATATTATCATCTAAATATTAGTTTGGCTTCAAACTTTGGACAACCTTCCCTGATCCCTACCCTGTCATCTTTCTTATGGACTTTTGGAGTGTTGGGGACAGGGGTTTCTGATATGTATACCTGTATACTATGTACATCTGCTTTCTTTTTTCTTTTTTTTTGAGACAGATACTCACTCTGTCACCCAGGCTGGAGTGCAGTGGCATGATCTTGGCTCATTGCAATCTCCACCTCCTGGGTTCAAGCAATTCTCATGCCTCAGCCTCCTGAGTAGCTGGGATTACAAGCGTGCACCATCACACCCAGCTAAATTTTTGTATTTTTAGTAGAGATGGGTTTTCACCATGTTGGCCAGGCTGGTCTTGAACTCCTTACTTCAAGTGATCCACTTGCCTCGGCCTTCCAAAATGTTGAAATTACAGGCGTGAGCCACCACACCCAGCCTACATCTGCTTTTGTATCATTATATTTTCTACTAGACTATAAATCCCTTGGAGGCAGGGATTATTTCCCCCACCTTATTTGCAATGTCTAGCACTCTCCCCTGCTAATGGTATAGTTACTCTACAAATGTCTGATGAATCAACAGAGGATGAATGAATTCCTAAATCTGTTTTAAATTTCCAAAGCACCCATTTAATTTCATTTATGTCTCTTATCTAGGTCCTAGAGTATTGGTAGTATCGGAAAAATAATTTCTAGATATCAAATTAATATAGCTCCTTTGTGGTTCCTTTTATTTAAGAATCTCAGAGAAATTTAGAAATATTATTTGAACAAAGTCTATTTTTCTGGCTTTGTAGTGTATCCCTAATGAAGGTAGGTAAAAGTTGTTGACAGGAAAAAGGAATATTTTCAGGGCACTAACATACTAATTTCTACCATTATTATTACTGTTTTCTCAGGCCACATCAACCCTTTAAATGCCTCAAGAACATCCTGACCCAGGAGCAACAAAACACTTTGGACCAGTAAGTAAGCTTGTTGGAGTGAATGTTCTGCAATTTGGGATTTGCAAATCTCTGAATTTGATATCTTTCCTCTATTACCTGAAGATTTTCTCTGGTTTGATCCTGGCTTCATTCCTTGTCTCTCTGGCTTCCTGGTTTATTCCATCTTGGTTCTCTGAATACTTGTGTTTGCTCATCTGTTGAGCTGCATTTTGGACCTGGGTGCAAGCCTTCTGTTTGCAGGTTACCTTCCCTTTCTGACACTCAAGCACTGGACCCAGCCATTGTCAATTTCCAGTTCCTCAGGGAGCAACAAATTTTCTAAAACAAGAAAGCAAAGTATTTAAAAACCTACATTTACAGAAATATGGCATCTTAATCTTTAGTTTTACATGGCTAGTTAGAAGTTATAGTTTAAAAAATCTAGTGAATACTGCCTACTTAAAAGTAGTTCTACATTAGAAGTCCTGTTTATCTTGGATATTTTAATAATTAAATATTTTAAAATTACCATACCCATAGATCAAATTTTAGCAATTAAATAAGAAGGATGATCAAAAAGGATGATTTAACCATCAGAAAGATACTGAAATCGCACATAACTGTGTGAGAGAAAAATTCATCTTCAAGCTGTGTATTAAATTAAAGCAAAATTTAATTTCAATGATGATGATGATAATAATGATGGTGATGATAAACTAATCTGGCATCTATTGATACAATGGTAAATTTAGTTCAGCTAATGTTCTGCTTACTTGACATTCTAAAATATGGCATGATGAAGTTATTTTTTTACTTTGGCTTCAGCTAAAATGATTCTTTCCAGTTTTCAGGAGAAAACATTTGCCAGGAAACAGATTCTACTGTCCAACTTCTAATGAGTTACTATGATCAGTGAGCCAATTTTTCTTTAGCCTATGTAGTATTTTACCAGTAATATTTTAAAAAGCATAAAATATGATGAAAATTACCTTTCCTCTATAACCATACCTAATAAATTTACCTCATGTTATATGCTAGTTCAGCTTAAGAATAGTTTCAAAACAAGGCTTGCACTTTAAAAATTGCTTAGAAGTCTAATATGCAGTAGTATCTAATTTTCAGCTAGCGTAAGGTGAAGCGTCAGAGCAGATACCGTTTACCTTGCCACAAAATAGTGCTCAGTAAGAAGCAATTATCAATGTGGTTATTAATCACCATAATTCGTTTTCCTTAGGGGATTGTCTTCCCATTAATTACAGGTAAGTGAAAAGTCCAGACGAATTAGTAATTAGAGATAAAAAGTTTTCAAAACTGCATATGGTTGAAACACTGCACTAGTTCTATGAGTCAGGGGTTAGAAGAAAGGAAGAAGGGATTTTTTTTTTTGATTTTTGAATTTTGTTTGCTTGTTTGTTTGTTGTTGTTTTTTTTTTAACAGAGGCTAAGGGGAAAGAATAACTACTTCAATAAATGAAAATGTGTAGCCTAGAGTGTGTTTTTTTGTTTTTGTTTTTGTTTTGAGATGGAGTCTCCCTCTGTCACCCAAGCTGGAGTGCAATGGGACGATCTCGGCTCACTGCAACCTCTGCCTCCCAGGTTCAAGTGATTCTCCTGCCCCAGCCTCCCGAGTAGCTGGGACTACAGGTGTGCACCATCACGCCCAGCTATTTTTTTTGTATTTTTAGTGGAGATGGGGTTTCACCATGTTAGCCAGGATGGTGTCAATCTCAGGACCTCGTGATCTGCCCACCTCGGCCTCCCAAAGTGCTGGGATTACAGGCGTGAGCCACTGTGCATGGCCTTTTTTTTTTTTTTTGAAAGGTAGAAAAGCCCAGAATTCTGGAGAGCCATTGACCCAGTTCTTCCCTTTCTACTGCCCCTGTTTGTCCATGATTGAGACAATTCTGGGATTATTTAACTTTATCTTCCTTTGTTTCTACTTTGAATCCTGTTCCCTACTGATTCTGAGGAGCTTTGCTTTATGGGTTATTGTCTCTGTCTTACATGTCTTAAATATCTTTCTTTTTATAACTTCTTTGTCCCAGGTTGCAGGCACACTCAAAGTGCTCCCTTCCAAAAACCAAAACTTATCACGAAAATCCTGTTTCTCCTCCCCTTCTTACCTTCAACCTAGCTATATATTCCTTTCTTTCATTTCTTCAAGTCCATATGCCTTTTATTTGCTTTTATTGTCTTATTGAATTAAGTAGGAATTCCAGTACAATGTTGAATAAAAGTAGGGTGAGAGGAGACTCCCTGCCTTGTTCCTAATCATAGCAATAAGACATCTAATTTCTCACCATAAGCATAAAATCAGCTGTAGGTTTTTTGTAAATGTTTTTCATCAGGTTGAGGAAGTTCCCCGCTATTCCTTGTTCAGTGAGAGTTTTAATCATAAGTAGGTTTTGCATTGTCAAAATACTTTTTCTGCATCAGTTGATAAAAAAGTGTTATCTTTCATTAGCCTGTTGATGTAATGGATAACACAGATATTCTAATGTTGAACCAGGCTTTCATAGGTGAAATAAAATCCACTTGGTTATGATGTGTAGTTCTTTTCATGCATTGATTCTATTTGCTAATATTTTGTTGAAACTTTTTGAATCTGTGTTCATAAGAGATACTAGTCTGCAGTTTATCTTTCTTTTCAAAAAAATTAATTTTATTTTTTAATTAATTTAACTAATGAACAAAAAATTATATATATTTATGGTATATAACATGTTTTTGAAATTTGTATACACTGTGGAATGACAAAATCAGACCAGTTAACATATGCATTGTCTCATGTATGTGTTTGTGGTGGAGACCACCTAAAATCTACTCTTTTAACAATTTTCAAGTATATATTATTATTAATTATAGTACACATGATGTACAATAGATTTCTTGAATTTATCCTTCCTGTCTAACGGAAATTCTCTATCTTTTGGCCAATATTTCCCTTACCCCCTCTTTCTCCAGCCCCTGACAACCACCAATCTACTCTCTGGTTTCTCTGTATTTGATTACACTGGATACATAGTGTAAGTAGAGACATACAGTATTTGTCCTTCTGTGACTGGCTTATTTTGCTTAATGCTCTCAAGTTTCATCCATGTTGTCACATATAAGAAGATAATCCTTCTTATTTAAGGCTGAATAACATTCCATCTTACGTAAATGCCACATTTTCCTTATGTATTCATCCAGAAACCTAAATTGGAAATTTGGATCGTTTCCATATCTTGGGTTGCAAATGATATTCCAGTGAACATGTAAGTGCAAATATCTCTTTGCAATCTTATTAAAAATTTTTTTTGATAAGTACCTAAAAATGGGATTACTGGATCATGTTTTTAAAAATAGTTTCTACATTTCAAATTTTAATTGTTTTGAGGAAACTTCATACTGTTTTCCATAGTGGCTGCACCATTTTACATTCTCATCAACAGTGCACAGGGGTTCTAATTTCTCCAAATGCTTGGTAACACTTAATATTATTACATACACTGTATTTTAATAGGAAAGCATCCTACCTAATGTGAGGTAATATCTCATTGTGGTTTTGTCTTACATTTCCCTTATGATTAGTGATTCTGAACATATTTACATAGGTATGTTGGCCATTTATTTTCTTCACTTGAGAAAACGTATATTCACATTCTTTGCCTGCTTTCTAATTGGATTTTTTCCTATCATGTTATAGATATCTTTCACCTTGTAAAAATGATTTCTCTGGACAAGGAATGCTTTCTTATTATTTCCTTCAACACTTTCATATTTTAATCTACTACAATTGTGTGCTATTAACACTGTTGTAATGACTTTCCTGTCTAGTTCGAATAAAATCTAAATTCCTTATTATGACCAAGAATGCCCTGGTAGTCTTGCCTCCACCCAAATCTCCAGCCTCTATCTGTTTCCTCTGCTCCATCCACACTGACTATCTGTTTTTGGTCTCTCACATCATCACTGTAAGCTCATTGGGGCAGTTCATGGCACACCCATTCTCTAAATTAGTGCTTTTCAACGTTTTGAACTCATCCTTCCTCCTAGTGAACGTAGAAGGTGCAAGCTTACTTTGTGCTCCCATTTTCTAATATTTTTCCATGGGCCAAGAAGATTTGATGTTAGTTTCTGCAGTTATTATCATCAACATCAAAGTGTTTTATTTATCTTCCAATTATAAGATTAGATTCTGATATGTGTCTCCTTGCAGTTAAGGTGTGGATTAGTGGGAAAAGGCCAACACAAAATAGCTACTTCAAATATCCAATATATAGACTGGGCGCAGAGGCTCATGCTTATAATCCCAGCACTTTGAGAGGCTAAGGTGGGTGGATCACCTGAGGTCAGGAGTTCGAGACTGTAAGGTTAGCCAAGAGAAAGGAGAAAAGACCCAAAGTCAGGCAGAGAAAGGAGAAAAACCCAAATTCAGGCAAGCACGTTTTATTAACCTACTGGGCTGCCCTGTAACAGTCAGAGGAGGCAGCCCCGAGCTTACAAAACGAGGGGTTTATATGGATGAGAGGGGCATATGGGAGTTTCAGGACTGAGATAATCTATCAGCTTGTAACAGGCACAGAGATAGTTTGTTAACTTGTGACAGACTTACAATACATCATCCTGTGACTTTTGTGGCGGCAGTTTTTTTTTTTAAAAAAAGAAACAACTCAGGATTTTATAGGTATATGTCAAACAGGAATTTACAAGTATGGATAGCAAACATTTGTTTTCCTTGTCCTTCCCCAAGCTGCCCGGATGGTTGTAACCAGGCTTTGCTTAATTGTAGCACATCTGGCAGCCTTGATGTGGTGCCTAGGTAGGAGTTCAGAAATACAGCTGCAGAGCAATTAGAGTGGGGGGAAGGGGTCAGCTTGGGCAGCAGGGGTTTTCTGAGGCAGCTTGTCCCTAACAGAGACCAACCTGGCCAATATGGTGAAACCTCGTCTCTTCTAAAAATACAAAAAATTAGCTGAGCGTGGTGGCAGGTGCCTGTAATCCCAGCTACTCAGGAGGCTGAGGCAGGAGAATTGCTTGAATCTAGGAGGTGGAGGTTTCAATGAGTGGAGAGCATGCCATTGTACTCCAGCCTGGGCAACAAGAGCAAAACTCCATCTCAAAAAACAAAAACAAAAACACCAAAAAACAAATAGCCAGTATATCTCTGTCCAAAACACGGAATTTAATAGAGATGAAATGGCTGCATTCAGCAGCAGCAAACAGCGGAATCTCCTGGGTTTTGGTTTCTAGCTGTGCCAGCCTTCAATATGGTAACATCCTGCAATGGTTGAGAAAGAAGTGCAGTTTTTGCACTGCCACTGCTTGACTTTATCATACAAAACAAATCTAAGTTACATGGTTGTTGCCTGGATACAAGTGTTTGTTTCCTGCCTATAATACAAACAAAAAAATTAATTTTAACTATTTAGCAATGTGTCAGAGGACTTGATTAGACTTGAAAGATACCCAAGAAGTGATTCATAGCAACTTTTCGGTACATAATTATTTTAAAAGTGTAACTATGTAGTGGAGGGTGGGTATTTGGTACTTTTTGGAAACATTTATCATTGTTTCGTTATCAAAGTTATTGAATGGCATGAAGCAGAACTTCCACAAGTTTTCCTGGACATAAAACTTAAGCAACTAATTAAAGATCTAAAAATTTAACTATTTTTGCAATTGAATTAGACGATTTCATTTGGTAAATGGGTTTTAGAAAAGATAGAAAAAACAAGGATAGTATTCACTTATTATTCCTGCTGTCTGTGATTGTCAGGAATATAAAGGACACATAAATTTACAGAGTACAAAGTGGATGACTTTCATGTTCTGTATTTGACCTGTGTTCTGGTACTTACTACACCTAAAATCAGCTATGATGTTTTATTTATACCTAATCAGAGGTATAAATAATCATAGTCTTTCTTCTCTACTATTTACAGAGAAAAACATGACAAGGTTTGTGATCTTAAAGAGTTTGTGCTCTACCGGGGCAACCCGGACAATAAAATGTTAACAATACAGATCATTTGAAATAGTGCTGATTGCTGTGAAGAATTATCGGTAACTGGATGGTAATAGAGAGGGCGCTGTTTTTGTAGTATGGTGGAGGAGGGCCTTTCTTCCATTATATTTGAGCTGAGAATGAATGACAACAGTCAGTCCTACTATGATTTGGGGTCTGTGCTTCATAAGTGTAAAGGTCTAAACTGGGAATTTAGTGATAAAAAAGAGACTTTAGAACCCAATAAATAGTAGAGAAGAAAGATTCTGATTATTTATACCTCTGATTAGGCATAAGTAAGACATCATAAGCTGATTTAGGGAGTAGTAGTAAGTACCAGAATACAGGTGAAATACAGGGTGTAGTAAGTACCTGAACAAAAGTATCCAGTAACTTACTGTATTTACATGACATTTAAAATGGAAACAGTGTACTTCCCTTTCAGACTTGCTACCTGGAGTTTAGTGATTGTGGTGCACTGAATGTGTGTCTCCTTTCCAAATTTGTATGTTGAAATCTAATCCCCAGTGTGATGGTGTTTGGAGGTGGGCATTTTGGAGGTAATTAGGTCATGGGGTGGAACTCCTATGAATGGGATCAGTGCCCTTATGAGAAGAGGCCAGAGAGTTAGTTCACATGGGAACACAGTTAGAAGGTGGCCCATCTGCAACCTGGTCAAGAATCCTTACTAGAACCTGACCATGCTGCTCCCCTGCTCTCAATATTTCAGCCTCCAGAACTGTGAGAAATATTTCTGCAGTTTGTAAGTCACTCAGTTTGTGGTACTTTGCTCTAGCAGCCCAAACTAAGACAACTGAACTTCATTAACTCATCCACATATTAATTTTCAAACTGTGTATTTAAACATGTTCAATTTATTAGTCTTGGAAGGCATAGCCATAATGAACATGAGAGATAAGTACATTTGTTTTGGCAGGAGGTGGGCTTAGAAAACTGTGATTTAGTAAGCATAGTTTAAAAATGTAAATTTGAGAATATCATCTCTGCGCTAAAACTTTCCAGCGGTTGCCATTGCTTTAGGATAATATCCCCCATTTTTAACATGGCTTCTAAGTCACTGCATGACCTGGCCCTTGCCCATGTTTCCCCAACCTCTGAACCCCCACACTGAAGTACACTCTCACCCCCTTGCTATGCTTTTGATACAGGACTTATCACACATGCTGGTCCACCTGCCTGCAGCACTTTTTCTCACTGCCCTTGGGACTCTGTTGTCTCACTAAGCCCTTCTAACTCTAGCTTGTCCTTTAAAGTTCTAGGTTACATCACTTTCTCAGGAAGTTCCTCCTTGATCCCCTGAACTAGGTTTAGTTTCTTTGTGAAATGCGCTTATGGCAGTCTTTCTTTACCCTTTCTGCCTCATTTTTGTTTATTTTTCTTGCTATGATATAAACACAATATGGGCCAGGCCTGAGTCTCCCCTATTCTCTGCAATTTTCCAAGAGATTCAACAGTAGGGACTATGCCAACAATTTGTACATATTTCATTTAATATTTATTGCAATGGCATTAGCTAATTAATATTTCCATTTTATAGATGAAGAAACAGAGTCTGAAAGCCAGGCATTAGGAGCTATGATTAAAGAGTCCAGGTTGGTTTGGATACGTGGTTGGCACTGCTTACTAGCAGATTAAAACAGAAGGGTAGGATTTAATAATAAATGGATATTAAATAAATTTGCAGAGAAGTTAAAAGTGGTTTCAGAGGAGACTGGGGTTAAATCAGAGGTTTGAGGACAGTGGTAAAGGTTTGGGATGGCATCTAGAGGAGCAGAGAAAAGAAGCCACAAAGGATAAATGGAATTGTCTAGCTATTTTGAAGGCCTCGTTGGTGGTAGCAACTGTAACTTTGAAATGGTACCAACCAGGACAGCTGGGTGACTTTCTCTAGATCTACCCCGCCTGTTTGGCCTCTCGTCTTCACTCCCATTTTCCATTATTGAGCTTGGGCTTCCCAGGTGCTTTCCCACATCTGCACCTTTATTCCTGCCATTCTATTCTTTAGGGATGATTTCCACTGTCTCAGCAGCTATTTCTCATTGCAGTTTAACTCACAGAAACACCAGTGGCTGAGAAGGGGGCAGTGTATGGGCAGGGGCAGGAGGAACCCAATGCTGGTAAGACCCAGAGCTGGAAAGAGGTTAACCAGCTCAGTGAGAGTGAGCTGTTAGGGGGATTGGAGGTACGGGAGAAAGTAGTTAAAAAAGAAAGCTGTCAGATCCAAGTTAGATAAGGAAAGGAGTAAGAATATGGGGATGGATTGGGAAAGTGCACATCAGGTTGAAGATATTCTGAGCTTGAAAAATTGTTAATAGCTCCAAGGATGTCACCCCTTGGTCAAAACACTATAAATAGCTCCCGAAATTCAAAAGGACTATAATATCCTGATTTTCAACTTGGAAAATAGATCTACCCCACCTGTTCGGCCTATTGTCTTCAGTTCCGTTTTCCATTATTGAGCTTGGGCTTCCCAGGTACTTTCCCACATCTGCACCTTTATTCCTGCCATCCTGTTCTCCAGGGGTGATTTCCACTGTCTCAGCAGCTGTTTCCTCATTGCAGTTTAACTCACGGAAACACTAGAGTGGAGTGGCTGAGAAGGGGGATGTCTGGCACCAACAGGATAGGCCAAAAAGTAAAAGGACAAGTCTAACCCTGGAGGCTTCAAATGAGCCACAGATGAAAAAATGTCAACATACTAAAGCCAAAGGAAGAAGATGCTTACTCAGGTCCTTAGATTGCATATTGATGTGTCTTTTTGAAAGTGTTTTGGAAAGCTGAGCTTGTGTCTGAGCATCCACGATTAAACTCACCCTTTCCTAAGAGGAAAGAGGTAAGCATGACATGATGATTTGATTGCTAATTAATCATGGAAGGCAAGTAGGTGACAGAACAAAAGCCAAAGTGAGTGCGATATCAGATTGTCTGGCTATCTAGTGGCTCTTATTGGGGGTTGGAAGTGGAAGATGATACTGCAGATCCAGATGGACCCTCCTCTGATGGTTATTTGCAGGAAACCTCTAGCAGTCAAGTGATGATTTTCAGGAAAAATGGAATTTGTCTGGTTTATGTCCATGCTGCCAACACCCATGCACATGGCTGACATATAATGAGTAGCACATAAATGTTTGTTAACTGAATCCATGAATATTTTGACTATTAGAAACAGACTTTCTTAGAAATTGGTTGTGAAATTGGTTTTTAATTGTGCTAGGAGGTTATTTAGAGGTAACATTGTCCGTGCTTCCTGTATAGGTTACTGGGTTTCTCTTCCATTATTAATCAATTGCTTCATCTTAATGATCAGGTTAATGGAGTTTTTATGTTCTTTATTATATGAAAATAATCTACAAATTTTCATGAAAACCTTATAGACACAGATTTAGAATTTAGTGTGCATTTTAAAATCACTAACTACAAACTGGAGAAACATCCCACTGTGGGATTATATATTACAGTTTTGGTCAACAATTCTGTTACGCTCTTTTCTGCAAGTAGAAGTTATAAAATTAAAAAAAAATCATTGTTTATTTTTTATTCTTTAGCTTTTTGTATTTTAAGAAATCATTGCTTTCATTTGAAGTTAATAAGTGTTCTGGATCCTATAAATGATATAATGTTTCCAGAATTTTTCCTTAGGTTATGCAATAGCAAAACTGAGGCACTGTAAGACTCAAGGTAAACTAAGGACAGGGTCACATTTATGGGAATAAAATGTTCCCGACAATGTTCACATGCTTAAATAGAAGTGAGTAGTAAAATAATAAAAAAAAGAGAGAGAGAAAGAAAATATGCTCCAATGTGTGCCTTTTGTCTTGTTTTCATTTTGTTCGTTGTTTGCTTGTGAATTTCTTTGCTTTTTCATTCTCAACCTAACTGTTCTCAGTGAACAGATTACATTCCATGAGAAAGCAGAGCCGCTGCAAGGGATAATTCATCCTCAAAACCTTGTGTTTTTTTAAGTTCTTAGAAATGGAAAAATGAAATAGCATATTCAGCTATCAGAGAAATTCCCAGAGAGGTAGATTTTAAGCGTGGGGGTATGTTTAAGATACTTGTTGGAAAATACACTTCCTGGTCCCTAAATTCCTAAGAATCTATCAACATGTTTCATTTCTACTTCTTTGGAAAAAAGCTGTTTCACAACCTCTAATCTTTACTTGTATAAGGAAAACCAAAAACCAAACCCCAAAACCCTACTAAATCACCTAACCTCATTTTGGATTTTCTTGAGGTTATTCAGGGTTAAGTAAATAATAAACAACATGTGTTGACTCATTTGTTTATGGAGGGGTAATTGTGAAGGAAAGGAATCTCTCTGACTGAGGACTGATCACTGTGATGCTCTCACTCATTTGCTGATGTCTGACAAGGAGCAAGTAACTATTGATTAAATAGGAATTTTTGACTTTCTGTGTTAGCATTTATTCATGTTTGTGCTGTTGATTAGGACATAAATGAAAGCTTATTTTGACACTAAATTGTCAGAGTAATCATTAGTACAAAATATTTAATGACCCATGTCTCATCAGCTATATGATCACTTCTATATTTTTCCTGTGAAAAAAATAAGTGGTCTACCGAATCCTAGCTTTTAAGTCCCTTGAGAATTTGGAGTAGAAGGTAAAACAGCACAGTTAGCAGGACAGGAAAAAAAGCAAAAGAAAATCATCCTCAGGCATATTTGGGAAGTTATCCTAGAATACTTTAAAAACAGAAGGAAAACAGTGCAGAATAAAAGAAAGAGCTCCTGAGGATGAAAAACATTACAGCAGGAATAAAAATGTTGGTAAAGTTTGGAAGATATTAATGTAATTTCCTCATAACTAAACAAGTAAATAAAGAGATACAATATAAGCAAAAGGATAAAGGATATAAGAGGTAGACAGTCAAGCTCAAAGATTTGACATCCAGCTAATTTTAGTTTCAAAAGGAGGACAGTATTCATGGAGAGAAGAAAAATAGCAACACAATACCAGAAAATTTTCTATAACTGAAGTTATCAGTTTCTAGACTAAAAGGTCTGGCCAGGTATCCAGCACATAAATGAGAAATGAGTCATGCTAAGCCTCATCATGGCAAGAGTCCAGAATACCAAGAAGACGACGACCCTAAAATCTTCCAAAGAGAACCGAGCAGAGTATATACACAAAGGGACAGAGATCAAGATGACAGACTTTTTAAGGGCAACAATAGTAACTGGAGGACAAAGGAGCAAGCTGGCCATGGAAATTAACTTTTCAACCTAGAATTACACATCTAGCCAAATTGTGCATCATACATTGCAGCTAGAAAAAGACAATTTGAGACATGGGAGTTCTAAAAAATGTACGTCTCTTATAAGCACTCTTATGAAGTGAACAGATGATCTGCTACAACAAAAAGAGGGAGAAGCCATGAATGAGGATGACCTGGGGTCTAGAAAATAGAGTCCAGCAGGAGAGAAGAAATACCTAGGATGTGGGTAAGCGGAAATGCCATGGGCCAGCTGAACAGCAGGTATAGCTGACAACAGGCTGGAGCAGGATAGGGAGTGCTCCTGGAGCCATGCAGCAAAGAAAGAGTAGTTGGAACTATTTGATTAGGACGTTTGATTGTATTAAAGGAGTTTTTTTTTTTAAATAGTCCTTTCAAAGAATTTGGGTAAGAATTAGTGTCACGTGTATAGGAAGTAAGAAAAATTCAAAAATTGGCAATTCTAAGAGAAACAAAAATTTAGTACATGATGTGGATCGGTTGTGGGTAATATTTAAGCCCTATTAATGTGAGCTATGACCACTGGTTTAATGTTTGTGATATTGAGAGGAGTGCTATTGAGAGGGGGTTGGCAGAAGAGGAGTGAGAGAGCAAGTTTGTGGGAATACGAAACAGGTTAATTTCCATCCTTCATAGGAGGAAACTGATCAATAATGTTTGAAACTTTCAAGTCAAAAATAGATTTGTAAGTCTGTCATTTAGAAGTATAGAGACAGACACCAGAAGAGAAAGGAGTTGAAATTGGTTTCCTCTGGAGAAAGCCCTGGGAGGTGTAAAAGGGTGGGTGTTTTAGAAAGGACTCTTTTATTTTATTATAAGTTTTATAGTATTATTTTTTAAAGCTAAGCACATAAAATCTTATTATTCTTATTAATTTGAGACAAAGTCCACTCTCTTGCCCAGTCTAGAGTTCAGTGGCATGATCATAGCTCACTGCAGCCTTGGAACTCCCAGTTCAAGGGATCTTCTTGCTATTTGTGTGTGTGTGTGTGTGTGTGTAGAAAAGAGTCTCACGATGCTACCCAAGCTGGTATCCAACTCCTGAACTCAAGCAGTTTTCCTGCCTCGGCCTCTTAAAGTGTTGGGATTACAGGCGTGAGCCATCTAATCTGGCACACATGATTATCTTGATATTTACAAAGGCAATAAGAGAGGCTGAAGGAAACCTCTGGGTTCTTGTTTTGGTGGGTGTTCATTTCTGGTCATGAAGCCCTAGAGCTTGTGTGGTGGGTGATTATTGGCTGGAATAAGTTTAGTGCTCAGCCAATGAAATGGAAGAAGGAGACGTGAAGTAAGTATACTCCCAGTCTAATTCCAGCTCCACCATCTTCCTTATGACCTTGTTGGATGGACATTGAGGAACGCAGGACTCACTCTGCAAGCTACTGCCCATAGAGAGCCGTTAGCTGGCAGTTCCCAGTGGGGATGGTCATGGCTGATGAGAGTGAACCTGGGACGTCTTGCCAAGTTGCTTCATTTTCCTGGGCCTCAGTTTCTCTCATCACTCTTTAACAGAGAAGATAGGGAAATCCCACCTCAGACTCACATCCACAGAGAAGAGTGGTTGTCTGTGTGGAAATAAAGATATACTGGAAAATGTAAACTTGTTATCTACATGGCTAGCTTCATCCAGTTGTGAAAAGGTAGTTAGACAGAGTTGGAAGACTTTCCTTGGAATAACACAGGTCTAACTACTTTGAGTAGTTATTGGATATTATAAGAGGATGGGGGAGAAGAAGAAAGGAGCAAAAGGAAACTGATCTTGCTTTCACATCCTGGTGTTGACAGTGAGGGAACCATTAAACTCAATATGTGAAATCTTTTTTTTTTAAACATCCAGTGACCTCTGAACTTTCTATTGGCCTCCTGCTCCCCAAAGGGTCCCCTGCTTCTGCTGGTCTAATGTCTCAAAACTTTGGTGTCGTTGGTTTCAGACACCACTTTGCCATCCACTATCCTGTGGATGGTGGTCTTTTGGATGGTTTGCATGGATTTGCTGCTATCCAGGGCATCACCAAGACTGAAGTCCTCGCCATCTTCCAGCAGGTGGTGGTAGGTGGTGATCATAGCCTCTAGCTTGACCTTGATGTTCAGCAGGGCCTCGTACTCTTGGGCCTGGTGCTGTCCCTCTGTCTGGGTCTGTGCCAGCTCTGACTCCAGGTGCAGCAGGCTCCCATTGAGCTGCTCCATCTGCAGGGCATAGCGGGCCTCCACCTCCCTCAGGCCGTTCTCCAAGCTGATCTTTGTGTTTCTCATGGACTGCATGTCTCAGCTCTGTGAGTGTCATCTCAGCAGCTCCAACCTTGGCAGACTGTCTGGTGACCACAGTGGTGCTCTCCCCAATCTGCTGAGACCAGTACTTGTCCAGCTCCTCTCGGTTCTTCCGAGCCAGCTTGTCATATTGAGCCCGCCTGTCTGCCATGATCTTGGCGAGGTCTTGAGATTTGGGGGCATCTACCTCCACAGTCAACCCAGAGCTGTTAATCTGGGCTTGTAGGCCTTTTACTTCCTCTTTGTGGTTCTTCTTCATGAGAGCAGCTCCTCCTTAAGAGCCTCGATCTCTGTCTCCAGCTGCAGCCGAGTGACATTGGTGTCATCGATGACCTTGCTTAGCCCATGGATGTCGCTCTCCACAGACTGGCGCATGGCCAGCTCTGTCTCATACTTGACTCTAAAGTCATCAGCAGCACGGCGGTCATTGTCAATCTGCAGAATGATGCGGGCATTGCCCACAGTATTTGCGAAGATCTGAGCCCTCAGGTCCTCGATGGTCTTGAAGTAATGGCCCCAGGCTCTGACTTGGGGTCCCTTCTTCTCCAGGTGCTCCTGGATTTTGCTCTCCAGCTTCCGGTTCTCTGTCTCCAAACTCCTCACTCTGTCCAGGTGGGAGGCCAGGCGGTCGTTCGAGCTTTGCATGGTCTCCTTCTCGTTCTGGATGCCTCCCATTCCTGCCAGACCCCCGGCCATCCCCGTGGCCAGGCCCCTGGGCCCCATGCCACCCCCGGAAGCTGGTGGAGCGAGACACGGAGATGAGGGAACCAGATTCCCCGGTGCCTGCATAGACACTGGCCACACTGCTGACCCACTGGGCGCCGTAGCTGGGCACCTGGACGGAGCCCAGGGACCAGTAATTGGTGGAGAAGGTGGAGCGAGTGGTGAAGCTCATGCTGCCCGGGGAGGAGAGCGAGAGGACAAGACTCAGAAAACTTTTTAGAATTACTAATTACATAAATAATGTCCTACTTTTATAAGCATGAAAGCTGACAAAATTACCACCACAAACTTTAATCTGGAGTTTATCCCTGAAGTCCCTTCTAGGTCACATGCAGGAGCACATTCAGTCAAATTGTCAAATTGGTGTTTTCCTCTGCAGATGGGATTTTCCAAAAGGAGCAGAAAGTCAGTAGGAGAGAAGTTGGAGCTGCACATCCTCAATGAGTTGCGCTTTCTGTTATACACAGATAATTAAAAGTTGAATGAAACCCACAGTTGAGAAATACCAAGTTAGGCTAAATTAATAAAATGTGGTAAGTGACGTAGTTGAGCTTCACCATCGATCTGCAGGGAATAAAGAAGCAGCTGAGCTGTCAAAATGAACAAAAGCAGTTGCTAAAGTTGGCAGTAAATGAGGGAATGATAGGAATTTCCAGAGTTCAGACTTCTTGTAGTAGACACAGAAGTAAGCAGCCATGAGACTTTTTTTTTTGAAATTAAAAGGAAAGTGAAGCTAATTCTTTATCTTCAGTTAGCAAGTGATTACCATATATCAGGGACATGAATATAATTTTCTTTAAAGTTTGTATTATAAAGAAATTTGAATAATGCAGATAAGCAAAAAAGATATCACTTCTAATCCAAGTACACAGACATAATCACTAACAAAACTTAGTAGATGTATTTTAAGAACTTTGTTACACTTATTAACCAACTATTAGCAAGATATACACGTGATGGTACAATATTTATTAATTTTATCTATATGTTTTACATTTGAATGTCAATTCCATTCTTTAAGGATAAATCTAAACCATTGCAAATGTGCTTCAGGCAACCAGAATGTTATTGATGACTTATTTATGAGATTATTATTTGCCTTGTACTGTTTGAGGGATTTCTTTTTTCAAACCTAGTGCAGGATTTCTTTGTGAGTTGTAGGACAGCTAAGAGCAAGTATAGCCTTTTTCGTCTACCATTCCAAATGTGAGAAATTTTCTGAAGCATCTATGATATCAAACTTCTGTAAATTTGATACCTGGTAGTCTGTTTCTTAGTGGAGTCAATTAGGTTAGAGTATTATTAACATGAAAATTAGTTTTGCATATGAATATATTATTAGGAATTTAGAAGATGTGTGTTTTCCAGATTCCCAACCTATGTTTTACTCTAAGAAACTTGAATGTATTCTACAAACACCACTTTCCTGAATATCAAGGGCTCTTGATTGACAATCGTTTTTCTTTGAAATAAAGATCGATAACTAGGACGATGTATTGTGGAATGGAAAAACAGCACTGATAAAAATTTCCTGGTATTTCTACTTTCAGAGTTTTCCTTATGACCCACCTTTAGCTTTATCTGAGGGGTGATATAAATGGGGTAGCCTCTATTTGTGTGTGTGTAGAGGGGTGGGCGTATAGCCAAATAAAAAAATAGCTCATGAGTGATACTCTCTTCTGGTTTTCTACTTTTCACTTTCTCTTTTTAAATAGTAGGATTTTTGTTCACTAAAAAGAAGTTTTATTTTACCGTTTTTGCCTAAACTGCCTCTCTTCCTCTCTGTATTGATGAGTCAGGATCACATGTGATCATCATTCATTTATTTATTCAACAAATATTGTTTGAGGGCTATGTGCCAAGTGAGTCAATCCTCCTTTGAAAAAAAAGAAATGCTGACAAGCGCAAGCACATCACTCTTTATGCCTACTCTCCTGCAAAAGACGAAATAAAGTGTTCATTTACATAAAAAGTAGTGAAGGAATGGACTATGTAAAAATATTCTTTATGTTCATAGTAGCAAGAACTCATTTGAATAATCTCTTCTTAAATTAATGATATTCCAGGCTATAAAACAGTAGGATGTAACACATTAATGTCTTTCAGTCAATATTGCAATCAAATTTTTGTGTGGTACTGTTTATTAATATTTAATACATTAAATATATAAAATTTATATATTTTAACATGAGTTTATTGTTTTTGTTCAGTTCTTCAAGCATTATTTTTTTAAAAAAGCTTGATCCCCGAGGATGTATTAGGATAACATGAAATTCCATACTCTACTGAAAAGTTGTATTGATTTCAGTTCATATATTACAACATCTGCCCTAATTCTCAATATTATTATACACCAAAAATAATGAAGTGGCAAGTTATCTGAGAAATTTGCAACCCACAGCACACATTTTCTTTGGATAGTTTTGGATTTCACAACTTGAGAAAACAGGCCCAGAAGAAGCTGGAAAATATATTAGTCAATGGATGATGGAGTATTGGATTTTGGCTCTGCATAGATTTCAAATCCCAATGGCGAGAAAGGAAAAATAGAATGCATTACACATATAGGGATAATGTGAGATGTCAGTGACACTTATTTAATTTTACCTTAAATAACAAATTTGTTTTGAATGTCACTTAATGTCTTACCAGCACGTTTCTCAGAAACGTGAATCACTGCCGGATGAGTCCCTAATTTGAGGTCCCAGGTCTCAGCCTACCTGCAAGGAAGGCAGTAACTACGTGGTGTTAATAAAATTGTTTCCCCTCTACTTGCCTTCTCTTAGTGCTGTGGGCTGAAAATGTTTATTCTGGCATTCCTGCTTTCCTTGAATATCCTGCCAAGGCATTTCTGCCCGAATACACTCAGACCAAGGATGGCATATTAGAGAAAAATTTCTTTTCCAAGCTGGATGAATCACTGAATTTCAGCTCTCTGTGACTATGGTGGAGAAGGTATTGACAAAGCATTGTCTGCAGGGATCACCTTTGACTCCCTTATCCTTTTCTTTATCTCCACCTTATATTCATCCATAGTTCTATGAACTCTCCCTCTCCCTATTGTCAGGAATTCACTTTCTGATTCTGAATACTAAACCAGAATTAGAAACGGAAGTCTAATAAAGATTATTACCTTTATTATTGCTAAAACTGGATTGGGAAACGAAGCCCGAGTTGATGGTCAAAATGAGGCTCCTCACTGCTTTACCCAAGCTTGAATCTCAGGATTCTTCTGGGGAAACCACGATACAGCCATACACTATGTAGCAGGTGGCGTAGGGAATGGGAACTCACCTCACAGCCCTGAGGAGAAACCCTGAGAACAGGGATCTATAAGAAAACATGGGCCTGCTGACCTGCCTCTGAGAGGCAGTCCCTGGACAACGGTTAGTGTGTGGAGGACTCCAGTGGTGAAGGGCAACGACTCCTCCCTCATGCAGGCCTGTCCCCAAAGGCAACCAGAGGCAAAGCCTGCACAGTGAAGGTGTTTCCTTTCCTCTGTGCTGTCAGTTTTAGGTCAATCAGTTCTCCTCCTGGGAGCAGGGTGAGCAGGTGGGTTGGTGGAGTGGTGGAGAGGAGGTCTGAAGCCACCTTCCATACTTTTTTAGTGGTATTTGTATTTCATTTGTTGTTGGTGGGAAATGTGGAGAGAAGGAAAAAGGAGTGCATTTCCATATTATTCTCTTCAATCAACTTAATCAGGCTTTCAGGATATCTACATTGAATTGATGACTGGCTGCACTTAAAACCCATTGGAATAAATGTTCTCTTAAAAATAAGATTAAGAGAACATTTAATCTTGATTGTTTGGATGTAATCCAAAATCCATGCTGTCTTGCCATGGCATTCTAGTCTTTTTATACACAGGTCCATGATAAACTATTCAGCCTGATTTGTCATCACACTCTATGTCAACATTTGCTCCAGGCTTATCAAACTCTTTGCAGTTTTCCAAGCATCGATGTCTTTGCCTACCCCGTTGCCTTTATTTTTGCTGCTCTCTTCCTGGGAAGTATATTCCCTTGCTTTCTTTATCAGGATAGATCTCACTGAGCCTTCAGAACTCAACCTAGGCATAATTAGCTCCTGCTGGACACCTTCACTGAATTATTGAGCTGTGCCACCTCAAGTGGGGTTAGGTTTCTTCCAATGTTCCTTACAGTATTTCCTGCTTATATACTGTGATAGGGCACAGGTCTTCCTAGCTGCATATTCATATTGAATATAGTGCCTAGCATGTAATAAACCATTGAAAACTATTGCTAGGATCTCTCACATTGCTTCCTTCTTTAAACAAAGCCATAATTTCAATATTTGTTAGGTTCTCAAATGTGCATTACAGTAAGAATTGCCTAGATTTGGATAGATATAGGCTTACAGATTGTTTATAAAAATCTTGATAGCTTTGCTGATATTGGAAGAATGTTTCTCTCACTAAATAGTATTTTTGTTTTTCTGTTATTTTAAAATATGAATAAGATGATTTTAATAAACTTTTTCTAGTGTTTATAGTGATCAAATTGTAATAAAAATTGCTATACATCATTCATATTCTCAGATGTTTATTTTTAACAACTTCCAAACCTTCATGGAGAGAAATTTTTACTCTGACTCAAGTTGTCTAGATGGTGTAATTGTGAAATGGATTTCTTCCAAATTTAGTTACATGTTGTATCAAGCAGTAAAAATGAAGGATGGAGTGTATAGGAAACAGAAAATATGTGATCTTATTCTGAAAGGCATCCTGAAACGTTATTGAATAGATGTTAAATATTTTACACAAAAGAAAAGTTGCACCCCCCCATGAGAGTTAGAGAGTTGAGAGCTAATTTGTTACGTTCAGGTTGAAGTGGAAAGTGACTGCATGGTTAGCCTTTTAACCTATGTTTAAATCCACTGGGAAGAAAAGCCAAAATGATTTCGGGGATAAACTGACTTGTTTATCTTTGTGCTCAAATCTGTCCAGTCAAGTAAAATATTCACATGGTGTGTATTGTGATATGATTATCTGGGGACTGAAAAATGTGGTATGAATTACAAAGATTGGATCTGGAAGTCTTCATAAAACCTTTACTGTTTCATAGTTTTTTCCTAACTTACAAAGAGCTTCTATATTTGTAAGAAGATTGTTTTATTCATTCAACCTTTAATAAATATATATTGAGCACCTTTTTGTGGTATTTTTCTGTGCATAGGAAACATCACACTCATTTAAAATATTCTGTAGGTTTTTTTGGGATAGTTTAAGAGTTTTTAATTGATTTATTTTTAGTTTTATATGTAAATTTAGGGAAAAGTTGCTAGAACAGTAAAAGTACACTGGATATTTTTTAATCTATGTTTACTGATTGTTTACATTTATCTCATTTGCTTTATCATTTGTATTTATATATATTTGTAAAATTTATATGAATATATGTCATTTAAATTTGTAATTACAAATTTATAAACTCCTAAGTTGTTTGGAATAGAAATGTATAATTTATTTGTATTTTTAATGTTTATATATGATCATAGTTTATTTTCTTAACCACTTTAGGATAAGCTGGAGATACTGTACCCTTTTACAATAATTCTTCTTGTATACTTGCTAAA
The DNA here is from genome assembly GCA_963573385.1 of Cacajao melanocephalus. Taxonomy (NCBI): domain Eukaryota; kingdom Metazoa; phylum Chordata; class Mammalia; order Primates; family Pitheciidae; genus Cacajao; species Cacajao melanocephalus. The sequence continues at coordinate 80,022 of CAUYLG010022404.1, read as the reverse complement.
ATTGGGGGATTTTCTTACCTTATCATTGTATAATTATTGAAATCATGTGCTTTATCATTGGTGCAATAGTATTATCTAATACACAACCCATATTTAAATTCTGTCAGTAATTCCAATAATTTCCTTTACAGCTATTTTTTCTCTGATCCGGGATCCACCTAATAGTGGATTAGTAATGAACCAACCCAATCATGTGCTGCCTTTGGTTTTTAGCCAGCTTTAAGGTAGAACAGTCTGTGAGTCTTTTTTGACAGTTTTGACTGATATTTTTAAAGAGTATAGACCAGTTCTTTTGTAGTATGACCTTCAATTTGGATTTGTGGGATGGTTTTTCATGATTATATTCAAGTTATCCATTTATAGCAGAAATACCACAGCAATGATTTGTATCCTTCTGAGTGCAGCATGTCAGGAATCATGTGATGTTGGGTTGGTCCAAAACTGCTTATCATTAAGGTTATGTCAGCCAGGTTTCTCCATTGTAAAATAATTTTCCCTTCGATTTAATAAGTAGTTTGTGGCGAGATGCACTGCCACCATGTAAATGATGCTCCTTAACATTTTTATTCACTGATTGTAGCTTTCATGGATGCTTTTCTTCTTGTTACTTCTACATTTATTAGAGTAGCGTTCTACTACTCAAAGAATATTTTCTTCTCCATTTATTTATTCATTGTTCCAGAATTTTTTCATTGTCTAGTAGGAGCCTTTTCACGCTGATCTCTTGTTCTTTTGTTATGTCTACATAACTTTTTGAGTACTTTCTTGTGCTGTAAGTAAAATATTCTAGGCACATTTGTGCCCTCATTGTCCCAGACCTGTAATCAGCCTTTTCTCTAGGGAGCCTTGATGCTGTTTAGTGTAAAATGGCATTGAGAAACTAAAATCTGAGTGCTAGGTATGATCATGACTACTGGCCTTCTTTTTCCTAGGCTTTGTCAGCAAACAGAGCTAGGAAATGTGTGTGTGTGTGTGTGTGTGTGTGTGAATGTGGGTGTACATGCAGCTCTATCTATACTTATATCAGTATCTATTCAGTGTTAACCATGCATTCATACTGATACCTCCAATTCCAATTCAATATCACAGGACATATCTTAAACATCTCTGTTTTCATAGTTGTAAATCCCTTTGTGATGGTTAGTTTTATATGTCAACTTGGCCGAATATGATAACCAATTATATGGTTAAACCCCAGTCTAGATGTTGCTGTGAAGGTATTTAGGTGTGATTAGCATTTAAATCAGTAGACTTTGAATAAAGCAAATTACTCTGCATGTGGTGGGCTGGACTCATCTGACTGAGATCCTTCATGGAAAAGGGAATTCCACTTTCAGACTGCCTTTGTATTCCAGACTGCAGCATCAACTGTTCCCTGGGTCTCCAGCCTGCCAGCCTGCTCTGTAGATTTTAGATTTGCCAGCCCCCATCATCATGTGAGCCAATTCCTTAAAATAAATCGCTCTTTTTTCTGTATTCATATCTATATCTACGTCTTTGTATCGATATCTATGTCCATATCTATATCCATCTGTTGTCTGTATCTATATCTATATATATCCTTTTGGTTTTGTTTATCCTGTGAGCCCTAATACATCCTTCTAGACTAGAATGAATGCCTAGAAAATAGTTTCAGAATTGCTAACCCACGCTACTGTGAAGTGCCAGTTTCCAAACAAGAGTTCAATATTTGTTTGCAAAACTTTTTGAAGGTAATATTATATACCATAAAATGCACAAAATTAAGTGTAAAATACAACAAATTTAGGAAAATGCATTCACTGATGTGAAGCACACACATCTGCATGACGTAGAATAGTTTCTTCATCTCAGAAAGTTGCTTCAAACCCCTTCTGAGTTAATACCCTTGCCTTTCATGTCATTGTTGTTTTCCTGATTTTATTGACCATAGACTAATTTTTTCTGTTCTAGAGCTTCATTTATATGTACTCTACTATATTCAAATTCTTTAGCACAGCACAATATCTGTAAGATTTATTCATGTTTCATTATAATAGTTCTGTTTTGTTGCTGAATAGTATTCCATTTTTGAATATGTTCTCATTTATCTGTTTTCCTGTTAATGGACATTTGAGTTTTTTCTTTTGGGGGCTATAAAGAATGAACTACTATAAATATTTGCGTACCAGTCTTTGTGTGAACAGATTTATTTTATTTATCTTTAGTAAATACCTAGAAATGAAGTGCTAAGTTGTAGTAGGGGTGAATATTTAACTTTACAGGAAACTGAGGAACACTTGTCCAAAGGGGTTGTACCATTTACATTCTCATCAGCAGTGAAGGAGAGTTCAAATTGTATCTGCATCACTTGATATTTTCAGTCTATTTTAGTTATTCTAGTGGCTGTAAATGATATTTTATTGTGACCTTAATTGGAATATCCTGATGATGAATTAATGATGTTGGCCACTTTTGGGAGCTTAATGACTATTGTACATCTTTCTTTGTAAAGTGTTCACATTTTTGATCATTTAAAAAAACTGAGTTTTCTTTTTAATATTTGGTATTCTAAAAATTCTTAATATATTTTGGATATGGGTCTATGATCAGATATATGTTTTGTGAATATTTTCTACCAGTGGTGTTTGCTTGTTCATTTTCTTAATAATTTCTTTTGATGAGCAGATATTTAATTTTGGTGAAGTCCAATATGTCAACATTTTCCTTTTTTCCTATCTCTAATCTAAATCTTGTCCTACTGATAGGTAGTAATGCTACTCTCTTACCTTTTTTTCTAAAAGCTTTATGTTTGCGAATTTTCAGTTAGGTATATGATATATCTCAAATTGATTTTTATGTATGGTGTAAGCAGGAGTTGAGGGTTTTTTTTTTCCATATGACATAGATTTGTTTATATTTCAACAGTTCAAAGATGTTCCTTTCTCCATTTAACTGCTTTAGTTCCTTTGTCAAAAATCAACTGGCTAAGTGTGGGTCTCTTTCTGGACTTTATTCTCCATTTGCCTATCCTTTTACCAACATCAAAGTATTTTCATTACCATAGATTTGTAATAAATCTCCAAGTGAGAACCTATAAGTCTCCCAGATTTGTTCTTTTACAAGATTGTTTTGGCTATGCATTTCCATGTAAATTTTAGGAGCATCTTATCAAAGTATATTAAAAATTATCTTGTGTTAGTATTGACATTGTATTAAATCTGTAAATCAATTTGAGAAGAATTAACATCTTAACAATATTGTGTCTTCAATCAATAAACATTTATTTAGATCTTTAATTTCTTTCAGAAAGTTTATAGTTTTTGTGGAGGTTTTGTGTGTATTTTGTTAAATTTATTCTCAAATATTTAATGTTTTATACCACGTGTTAAAAAATAGTTTTAAATTTTATTTTCCAAACATTTGCTGTTGGTATCTAGGACTGTAATTATATTTTGTATGTTAACCTTGTATCTTACAATGTTATTAATTCACTTGTAAGTTTTAGCAGTTCCTCTTTTAACTTCTGAGAATTTTGTGTCATCTTCAAATTGAGTCAGTTTTCTTTCTATTTTTCTGATCTCAATGCCTTTAAATTTGTTGCCATAGTGTTGCTCCTAATACTCATTATATTTGTAATATCTATAGGAGCAGCAGGGAAAACCTCTATTCATTGTTTTATTGGTAAGTTGGGCTTTCTCTCTCTTTTCTTTCTCACTAATCTTTCAAAGGTTTTAGATTCAAGGAGCTAACATTTAGCTTCCTGAATTTTCTCCATAGTTTGTTTTCTGTTTCATTGAGTCCTCCCTCATTTTCTTTCTGCTTAATTCAGGTTTAATTTGCTTATTGTTTCCTAATTTCTGTAGGAAGATACATAGATAACTGATGTTTGAACCTCTCCTCTTTACAAAATAAGCACTTAAATCTATCAATTTTTTCTAAACTCTGATTTAGTAGTACTCACAAGTTTACAAACACACACAATTTTGTGTCCTTTGACCAACATCCCAAATCCCCACACCAAATGTTTCAGCCATGCTGTAACAAATGACATGATTTCCTTTTTTTATATGGATGAATAGCATTCCATTGTGAATATATACCGCATTTTCCATATCAATTTATTCACTGATGGACACTCGGTCCTATGTTGGCTATTGTGAACAGTGCTGCAACAAACAAGAAAGTGCAGTTACCTCTTTGCAGACTGATTTCATTTCCTTTGGATATCTTTTCATTCGCAATTTCTGGTTAAATTTTGTTGTGATCAGAGAACATGCTCTGTAAAGTTAAGTCTTTTAAAACTTATTAGGAATTATTTTGTAACCCAACAGATTTCTAACTTGGTGAACATTCTATGTGTACTTCATAAAAATGTGCATTTTGTAGTTGTTGAATGAATAAAAACGTCATTGTGTAAAACTGATAGATCCAGATCTTTCATATTCTTATCTTTTTTGTCTCATTGTTCAATAAATTAAAAAGAGAGTATTTTTAAAGACTTCCTCTATTATTGTGGATTCATCTATTCTCTGACTTACAGCTTTTTTTTTGTATGACAATTTAAATAAGTACCTCGTGAAAATGTATGGTAACTTTTAACATCTTTCATACAATAAAGACAGTAGACAGCAATTACAAGTATTAAACAGAAATAAAATAGTCCATGCATATGCCAGTTACACTCACTACATTCATACCTCAAACATTTTTGGAACCTACTTTGTGCCAGGCCACATGGTAGATACAGATAAACATGTTTCTACCCTGAGAATCTTATTCTCCAGATAGATAGGTAAATGATGTAAACTCTTAAATATATAATGCTCTGTCCTCTACAATATAGCGAGTAGTGATTACAAAATATAAGACTTGTATGTCAGTAAGTAACCTATCTTTATTTTAAATAAATCTCTATTTATCTTAAAGTCTCAAATTATATTTACATATTACATGTCTGGCATATTGAGAAATATTTTAGTGTTATAAAAATACTATTTGACTTGGTGTCAGTGCTGATTTTGAGTCCAGACTCTATCACTGGTTGTTTAATCCTGGGCAATCACCTGAGTCTCAGTTTTCTCAATAGTAAAATGAGACAAATATTAACATACATATGAAGTAGTTTTTAAGATAAAGTAAGGGAAGAATACATAAAAGGTTGCTTTAAAGTGCCACCAAGTATAAGACATTGTTAATAAAATTAATGCAGGTTGCTTCATTGTAGTTTCAATTCACCTAACTCTTTTTATTTTGGCTTTAAAAAATAGACAATTCAATAATATGCTCAGACAACATGTGTATGATATTAGAGTGATTAGAATTTGACTAAATTTATGATAAATTTGACAGTTTGTCATCTGAGAGCTGAGACTTCTTGGGCTGGGAGAAACATGAGAGGTAATATATTCTAGCTCCCTCAGCATCAAACAATGAAACAGACACTCAAATCACTTAAGGGACTCACCCAAGTTTGCATGGTCAGGTGCTGTAAAGGCTAGGTAAGACGGTAATCCTGTGCACGTGTGTGTGTGATATGACGAAACTTCTAAAATGAAGGCCCTACAAGACTTCCTTTTGGCCTGGGTTTAAGGAGGAACAAAAGTGATTTGCAGGGTAACTCACCAGTGGGCAATTTCAAGAGAAAATGATGGCTTGGACCAGAAGAAAGTGATGGAGATGCAGAAGCATCTATTGATACAATACTTAGGAGGCAAATAGACAGTCTCACTGATAGACTCTGTGATAAGGGGACGGGGTAGTTCAGGATGACTTTTAGGTGTGTGGCTCATGTAACTGGATGGGCTGGGGTACTGTTACAGAGATGAGAAACACTGGAAGAGGCTACTGTTTAGGTTAGGGGTGTGTTAAACTTCGGAGGAGATTATGATTTCAACTTTTGAACTGTTGATTTTTGAGATGTTTTTGAAAAAATTAAGTGGAGATGCCAAATAGACAATTGACTATAAAGGACTGAATATCAAATGAGAGGCATCAGTGGAAAAGGCAAATGAAATGTGAGCCATCCATGTGTATGTATGTGGTAACTGAAGTCACAGACTTGGATAAGCTTGCTTAAGGAGGAGGTACAGAGCTCAAATAAGACTAAGTGTTCAAGAGTATCAGCATCCCAAATATCTCAATGCTTAGCCTTGGGATATTTGGAATACTGATACTCTTGAACACTTAGAGTCTTATTCTATACATTCCATTCTCAGTTGCTATCAGCTCTCACCTGGCTTACTGTATCACCCTTCTTATTGGTCTGTAAGTGGCAGTGGGGAAAGAGTAGGATACTAACTGTCTGAGTCAGCTCTAGCCACTATAGCAAAAAAAAACACCATAAACTGGTGGCTTAAACAACAGAAATTTAATCTTTACCTTTCTAAAGGCTGAGAAGCCCAATATCAAAGTGCTGGTGGCTTAAGTTCCTGGTGAGGTTTCTCTTCTTGGTTACAGATGGACACCTTGCTATATCCTCACATGTTGAAGAGAGACACCATCTCTCTCCTATCCCTTGTTATAAGGGCAGGAGTTCCATTTATAAGTGCTCCATCCTTATGACCCAATTACCTTCTAAAGCCTACATCTCCAAATACCATCACCTTGAGGTTTAGAGTTCAACATATGAATTTTGGGCAGGACACAACCTTCAGTTGACAGCACCAACATTCCTCTGCATGCTGAAGTACTAAGTGTGAGCATTCACTTGTGAGGCTTGCAGGGGAAACGGGTATCTTTAGACAAGTTAAGGATATGAAGGGAGGGGGAATCTAAGAAAAGATACAGAGGATTCCAAAAAATTTTCTGCTTAAACAAAGGCAGTTCTACAGGGCCCAGGGTCAGCATTTGGGATGTGGGGCAGATGTAATTTGAAGTTTTGCTATTAACCAATAAAAGCAAGAATGAAAAGCCTGGTGACAGTATTATCAGTCTCTTTGAGGGGGGATACTGGGCTTAGTATCCAGATACAATTTTTCCAATAGAAAGTTAGACTGTGGTGCTAAAGATCCTATCCACTGGTGTCCCAAAATTATCACATATTTAGAGAGTAACTTTTCTGTTAGTAGTTATTAAACTTCAGTGTACATAAGGAATACCTGGAGAACTTATGAAAAGTGCAGGTTTCTGTGATCCACCCAAAAGTTTCTGTTTTAAGATATGAGAGACGAGGCCTGCAAATTTGAACTTCAACTCCCTATGTGATAGGGGCAAGAGGTTCTCATTGTCCTGGGATGCAGGTGCTGTGCTAGGTCCTCTTGTGGCAGCCATGTAAATAAGAAATATTCTTCACTCTCCAAGGACTTATGTTATTTTAATATGATGTGGTAACAAAATCTTGCTAGTTTTTCATGTGGCCCCAAGCAGAATATTTATTTTAAATTAAATATAATTAAGATGCACTATACATATTGCAAATGCTTTTTTATTTTTTATTTTTTTTGCACCTGTGTAAACTTTCCTACCAGACATTTATTTTAAATGAGTCTATCATTTTTGGTTGCTATTACAGTATGTGGATGTGTGATTATATTGCCATCTGATATTTGGAGTTTTAAATGTGAGCATGAAATGCTTTTGGCGTTCAACTTTTGGTGGCTGTTCCATTATTATGTCTTTTGGAAGAGAGTACTTTGTGATCTGTATTTGCTTTCTGGTAGCTTTCTAATTTATTATTATCTAAAATTTTCAAATGTTCTGAAAAACCGCATTCAGACCTATGTCACAAAGACAGATTAATGATGATACAAAGTAGTTTAACAATTGTATATTTGACTTTCTTCTCCAATATATTGATTAGTTACTTTACCTCCTACTTACTTAGCCTCCTGAAATCTAGGTCATGATCATTCTGAAGAAATTGTCTGCACAAGTTGGTGGAGAAAGTATTTTTTTCTCTCATGAGTCACCCAGAATGGAAGATGACTGAATGAGAAATTTCAGACTAAATGTGGCTTTAAGTGTTATTTATTTAAAATTCTTCGGAGGAAAAACTCTATTCATTACATAGAAATTATTTTCTTGTCATCAAAAAAAAAAACAATTTCCTTACTAAGAAGAAAAATCCATTTCTAGTTCTGGAGAACTTTTCATTCAAGCATCTCATGGGAGGACCCAGTGAACTGATGCAAGTTGGACAAACTGGAGTTTGGTTGGGGAGCAAGGGTGGGTGATGGAGAAAAATGTTCAAACATCTGGATAAATATATCTGGGCAATGAGATAACCCGTAAATGTTAATAATTCTACCAGTTTAAGAAAGGAGAGCCAATGCTACTCAATGTGTAATGATTCCAATTAGCAAAGCAGCAAGTTAATAACACAACATATTACATTTCAGGAAACAAGAAGTTTGAATTACCTTTAAAAGTTGCCTTTATCAATGCCCACAGATTGCTGCTCTACAGTACTTCCTTCTCCTTTACAGCCTGTATTCTTAAGAAACCGTTTAGATGTGTAACTTACAAACTATTCAAACCTTACAGAAAAACAGAATCAGGGAAGTAAGCTACATTTTTTTCCATCTGGGAATGTTAGCATTCTCGGAGTCTGTGAGGCTTGTCCGTGGTTTTGCCAGGGCTACATTTCTGACAAATACTAAACCCCTATTCTCAAATGTCAGCATTTATTTTTGATGTAAATCTTTGTGTACCATACAGACAGACTGTTTGTGGATGGCTTTTGGAATTCTGTGTGCAAACTTTTGATGTCTCTTTGGGTATTTGGTGGCACGGTTTACTGTCCTTGAAGGGGAGTTTGGTGGTTTGGGACTGCAACTAAAGTAAGAATAGCAGAGGTTGGTATGAATCTGAGTTCTAGGAGAGTGAATAAACCATCTTTATCTTATCTAAACATTGAATACATGGTAATTTCATGAAAGCAAATGAAACCAGAAGCCACATCAATCTCTGAAATTCATGAATATATAAGATTAAATTTTAGATATAATCTTTTGGAGAAAAGTGCTTATTTTAACTGGAAGCATTTTTTTTTTGCATAAAATATTTTGAAAAAAAACATGTTTGCTATCTTTTTAGAACATTTTTGCATGTATATTTGCAAAAGTTCTACCTAAGAACCTGAATATATATCACACATTAAACATATTATATTTTATATATATTGTATATATTCCCATTTTGTGATGGGAAGGGTCTCAATGGGTTTGAAAGTCAAGACCAGTGGACGCTCTGGGTCAGACGAATGCGGGCTTACTTTAGGAAGCTCGTGTTTTTGCTGAAACCTTTGTTTACCAAAACATACTATAGTTTTGTTTACTGAGTTAAGTAATTTCTGCATAGTCCAACCTGATACTCTTCAAAATTTTAAATTTACGCACAGCTCCTAGTGGAAGTCATAGAATCCTCTTCTCTCCCTAATTAGAATCAAGTGCTCCATCTTGCCTTAGTTTTGTTTTGTGATTAGTGGAATCTTAGAAATGATGTCGAGGAACTGTGTTAGAGGGACTTCCCTGGCTGGCTAGGGGCCTTTGTTTTCACTTTCCCACTTCTGGCAGGCTAAGTAGGGGCTTTGTCTCCGATTTTCCGGTCTCTGGCTCTTGGAGGTGGGGGCTCTGTGACTCAGGGTTGTAAAACAGTAGCCAATCTGGTAAAGGATTCAAAGATCAATTAACGCAGAGGAAGTTTGAAAGAACCCCTCTCATTGGACGAGAACATGAATGGGGAGGGAATGACTCAGGGTAAAAGCTCTAGCCACCTCAGCCAGACTGGCAGCCTCTCCAGGTCGCCTTCCACGGTGTGGAAGCTGTCCTTTCGCTCTGCCTAAAAAAATTGCCTATTGCACACTCTTTGGGTCCACAAGTTCTATTTGAGGTGTAACACTCGCTGCGACGCCAAGGTCCCAATCCCCATTCTTTCATATTAGGAAGGCCAAGAGCCTAAATTCTCACTGTCCTTACTCGGCTTCTGTGGTGGCCTACCAGTTAGGACTCCTGGTTTTTCACCCAGGCAACCTGAGTTTGACTCTCGGTGTGGGAACCAGGGAATCCGGCTGCAGCTACTCCGGTTACAATATGATAGAGGCAGTATATCTATGGTACCAGGGCTTTGGAATCAGGCAGCCTAAAACTGAATCTCAGTTCGGGTTCTTACAAGCTGTATCACCATGGGCAAGTTATTTGATCTTATTGAGCCTAAGTTTGCATTTGCTCATCTGCAAAATGCATATAATAACATTTCCTTTTTTTCCCCCCCTCAGGGTTTTCATGAGAATTGAGATATTGCATGTAAAGCATGTAGTGACTGGCATATGTTAATTCAGTAAATGATAATGATTATCTAAATTAATGTTACTACTGTAAACTTTTCATATTTGTGGGAACCATTTATTATTTAATTTCCCTATCTCCCACTACTTAAAATGGGCTTAGAATGGTAACAGTAGTCAATGGCTTGCAAATGAAAGGTGGTATATGCCATGTAAGGTATACACATATACTGTTATACTGTTTTTCATGTTTTGGATTTACAATAAATGGGTAGATTGAAACTTTAATTTATAAATTTCTAATAGCAAGGCTTCTGAGAATCCAGAACTTAGTAAGTAGTATACCACATTTTCCTCTGTCAGTGTACTAGCTGAAAATGCAAAAAAATTATCTGAAGGCTTAAATGAATAATTATTTTTTCAAGGTACTAAACTTATTTGGTTAACAGATGCAATTTAAAGAGGTAAAGAGAAGAGTGAAGTAATTACTTTTGAAAACAGAAAATCAGCTTAGCTTGTTCAAGTTCCCAAATTGTCTTAGTAGCTCTAAAGAAACAAACAATACTATACGCCCTGCAAATCAGGAAAGCCCTTGTTACCCCCACTTTACTTTCTTTGTGTTAAAGAGCCTTTATTAAACAACTAAGTTCTTGTTTATGATTCGAATGAATCAGAGACTTTCAGAAAGCAGAGGTTGTGTCCACGCAACAGGAACTGCTACCTCCCACTAAGTGCCTGACATTTGGTGTTGGTTGAATGAATTATAAAGCAGGGTCTGGATTTTCTTGAGTCACTAAAGCGCTAGTGAGAGACAATTTAGGGCAAACAAAGATTAGGATGAGTACTTGCTATCTGTCTGGCTTGTGTCACAGCCAATCCCTCCAGCTTTTTTCACGAAATTGGAATATTAAATCTGTGATGAATGAATTATTGCAAAATCATTGTATTTTGGTAGATGGTGTTTATTCATACAAGCTCTTGTCGCTGCTTGAGACATCTATACTTTCTAGTGTAATTCATAATTATTTCAAAAATCCAAATTCTTTGTTTGGATTGTAATAAGAGGAAAATTATTTCCTTGACATCGTTACAGATAATATATTGGGTATGTCAGAGGTATTTGAACCAGTGCAACTCCATCTTGAATAGGGGCTGGGTAAAATAAGGCTGAGACCTGCTGAGTGGCATTCTCACTAAGTTAGACATTCAAAGTCAGAGGATGAGATAGAAGGTGGGCACAAGATACAGACCATAAAGACCTTGCTGATAAAACGGTTTGGAATAAAGAAGCCAGCCAAAACCCACCAAAACAAAGATTAACTTCTGGTTGTTCTCACTGGTCGTTGTAGGCTAATTATAATACATTAGCATGCTAAGAGACACTCTCAGTAGTGCCATGACAGTTTACAAATGCCATGGCAACATCAGGAAGTTACCCAATTTGGTCTACAAAGGGGAGGAACCCTCAGTTCCGGGAATTGCCTACCCCTTTCCTGGAAAACTCAGAAATAAACCACCCCTTGTTTAGCGTATAATCAAGAAAGAACCATAAAAATTGGCAACCATCAGTCCTTGGAACTGCTCTGCCTGTGGAGTATCTATTCTTCATTCCCTTACTTTCCTAATAAACTTGCTTCACTTTACAGTATGGACTTGCCTGAATTCTTTCTTATGCAAGATCTAAGAACTCTCTCTTGGGATCTGGATCTGGATTGCCTTTTGGTCACAGGTAGATCTGACTTGCGTAGGCTGAATTTTTGTTCCTTCTTGAAACTGTGAAAGGAAAAATAAATCTCGTGACCCCCAAATCACTAAGCCAAGAGAAGTCAAGCTGGGAACTATGTCAGGCAAACCCGCCTCTCATTTTATTCCCAAATAAGATAGCTGCAAAGATAAGAACCTACATACCTACCTCAAAATTTGCCCGTAAGAAATACCTTGTGGACAAACGACAAACAAAACTCAGTCATCCCTCTGAGGCTCACCTGAGACAAATGCATATCTGATTGCTTCCTCTGCCCTATTGTTGATGTAAAAATGCAGGTTCACTGAGCCAGACTAAATTGTGTATTCAGTGGAAGGCTGAATGAGGACTCAAAAGAATACAACCTTTTTGTCTCTTACCTACTTCCAACCTGGAAGCCTTCACTTCGAGTTGTCTCACCTTACTGGACTGAACCAATGTACATCTTATACATATCGATGGATGTCTCGTGTCTCCTTAAAATGTATAAAAGCAAATTGTATTCCCAACCACCTTGAGGACATGTCATCAGGCCTTCCTGAGTCGGTGTCATGGGAGCACCTTTAACCTTGGCAACATAAACTTTCTAAATTGACTGAGACCTCTCTCAGATATTTTGGGTTAACAAAATCAGTAAATATGTATTTTTATAATTCTTAGTTAGTATCTTGCTTGGTGGAAATACTGGAAGCCTGTTCTGTTAAACAAATGATAAATCCAGAGTTCTGAATTTATAAGTCTTTGGCACAGATATGGACAATTCTTATTTTCTGTCTCAAAGAAGGGTTCAGGTCTCTGAAAAAATCTTCACTTCTTGTGTTCAGCTGCCTGTTCTTCATCCAGACCCAGGACGATGGAATGATGTTTCAGTTTCACTCCTTCTCCCTCTCCCCTCATATCCAGTAGCTTGACCCTGCCGAGAGATGATGCATCTTGTTCCTGTGCTTCCCTCCCACTCCACAATGTGAAAGTGTCTCATCACCTCAAGCAGTCTCCTCCTGCCAATCCTGCCTCCATGGCCAGCAAGCACCCATGTACACCCATCTCTGCTCAAAGGTTGTGGGGACTTCCTATTTCCTGAAGAAAATTTCCTCAAATTTCAAACTCACTAATGTTATTGTGAATGAACCTGCCTCTCATTTTATTCCCAAATAAGATAGCTACAGAGATAATACCTACCTCACAATTTGCTCACAGGAAATACCTTGTGGACAAAGGACAGAGAGAACTCAAAGTCGTTCCTCTAAGGGTCACCTAAGACAAATGCATATCTGATTGCTTCCTCAGCCCTATTATGATATAAAAATGCAGGTTCACTGAGCCAGACTAAATTGTATATTAAGTAGAAGGCTGAGAAATTTCAGACTAAATGTGGCATTAAGTGTTATTTATTTAAAATTCTTTGGGGGAAAAGTCTCTATTCATTACGTAGAAATTATTTTCTTGTCATCAAAACAATAACAACAACAACAATTCCCTTACTAGGAAGAAAAAGATCTGCTTGTAATTCTGGGGAACTTTTCATTCAAGTATCTCTTGGGAGGACCCAATGAACTGGTGCAAGTTGGACAAACTGGAGTTTGGTTGGGGAGCAAGGGTGGGTGATGGAGAAAAATGTCCAATTTTTCATTTCAAGTTTATGTTTACCAAGGACTCAAAAGAATGCAACCTTTTTGTCTCTTATCTACTTCTAACCTGGAAGCCTCCACTTCGAGTTGTCTCGAATCAGATTTCTTAAATCTCTTCTTTTCTAAATACCGGAAACTTTAGTATCTCTGCTCTTCAACTGGTAACTAGTGTTTGAGGTAGCAGAGAGAGAACAAACATCGATTGAGCATCTACCACGAAACATTGTTCTGAATGCTTATTGTCACAACTTATGAAAACATAGGCTCAAGAGGCCACATTCCTTTCATATGGGTGTAACAGCTATTGATTCAAGGTTTAAATCCAAGTCATCTGATGCCAAAGTTCATGTTCTTTTTATATTCCACCTTAGTCAACCACCACAAATGACAAATGGAGAACAGGGACTGTGTTCTTGATTTGAAATTTCCATTCATCATTCATTTGGCCAATACATATTTTATGAACAATTATTATGTAACATACATGATTGTATATGCTTTGGGAAGACTCAAATAATGGTGATGAAAATGATAGTGGTAGCAGTAGCTAACAGTTATATAGTAGTTTGTGTGGTAGTTAGAACAGGCACACACTGTTCTAAGTAATTTACATGTTTTATATAATTTCTTCTTCATAACCACACTGCGAGAAGGCTCTAAAATGATCCTATTTATACACGAGGAAACTGAGGCACATAAAGAATCTGCGTGAGATCACACAGCTAGTAATGGCAGCACTGGATTGGAACCCAGGAGTCTGGAGCCTAACCCCATCCCTGTCCCCAAGGTGATAAACCAAATATGCTATATCGGTTTGGTTCTTAATTCTATCCATGAATACCTAGGACAATCAGTAATATGGGTAAATATTTTATTACTTATTCTATAAAGTTTGAATTTGGAACTTTCTTCTCTCTGCTGTGTATTTTAAATAAATAATAATTTGAACAGGAACCCTTTCTCTCAACCTAGAAAAGACCAAACTCTGATCTGAATTTCAGATGCCAACTTTCCTTAGGACATCATTGTCCCATGGCCCTAGCTAGGCTAGAGTAACTATTTATTTGTTGGTTAACATCAGTTGATGGCAAAACCAACCCTCAAGTTGGCAAAACCAACGTATGTCAGAAGCAAGCGGTTTTGTCATCTAATTTAGATCAGGTCAGTGATATTAATATAGACCTTTTTGAGATTATATATAAATGCAGACTATCTGCTTGTATTATCTGATACCAATAAAAACAAATGTTGAGTAAATAAGCACTTGGAAAAACACTGTAAAATAATGGATAGCTATATTTAGCAAAGTTTTCAGGACAAACATACCTGGTGAATTCTTTCTATCATGGATTAAAAGCTATTGTTAAAGGAGAAAGAAAGATTCTGTCATGGCTGGGGGGATGGCTGCCCACATGTGGATAACAAGGCCAGTATGTAAACTTTCAAAGTGTTGCTGGCTTTACCCAGATACTGTAAAAAAAAAAGTGAAAAGGGTATTGTTATCTCTCCTAACGGCTTCAAAACCCCTTTCCCACTTCAAACAGCACTGGTACTTACTTGGAGTTCCCATATTAAATGTTTGAGTGTGCCTTTTTTGGTGCTCATCTATATGATAATAAGAAATTCCAAGAGAAAATGAAAATTTTAGTGAGTGCATTGCTTTGTGTTTGGAGGCCATTTTATTCTCTCTGTTCTGGAGTTCTGGAAATGTTTTGACCTAGGATAGCCTGGCTGGGGTTTGGTCAGATTTGGGCAGTTGGACACCACATAGCACAGCCTTACCATCCATTTTTCCTAGAAATAATAGTCCTATGAGAACTGCCATTTTATTTCCATGTCTACCATCAGGCTCAGTAAATGAAATGGGCAAGTAACATTTATCCAGCATAGATTACCTGCCATAAGTCAAACAAGCTCTTGATGAATATCACTTTGTTCAACTATTCATAAGACTTTCTCAGATAGATGTTTTTAATGTGTTCATTTTAGAGAAACGAGCTCAGAGACTTAAAGTTGTCCAAGATCAGTGTATTTGGTGACAACACAGAGCTACCCCAACTTAATGTGGAGGCACCTGTACCCAGGAAGAATGCAGATGGCACATATTAATTCAGGATCACGAGTGTGTATCCCACTCTCATTCTGCCTCTCCTCACTCTCCCTCTGCCTCTCTCCACTCTCCCTCTCAGTTCTATATCTCAGTGGCATATTCCTTTGAGTAGCCCTCATTCTTTTCAACCACACATGGGCTTCCCCTATACATTCTGGGCAGGTAGTTCTTCTCAGCTGAGCCACCCCAGGGGAGAGCGTTTCTCTTTTAATGTCTGAAACAAATCACTTCAAGTCAAGGACTCTGAATGATCTGCTTGAGAACATGCCCATTTCTGGACCATCACTGCATCTGGGGGCATAGGATCCTGTCCCTGAGAAGACCAGGTCAAGTGAGGGGCTCCTTCTGCTCAGATATATGTGTGTGTATGTAAGTGTGTGAGCCTGTGTGAGTGTGAATGTGTGTGTGTGTATGTATGTATGTATGGCTTTATAGCACACTAAAGGGTATTAAGCAAAGGATATATAAAATTGGAGCTGAAGATACATTTTTTGCTCTCCGCTAACTCTTAAAAATGGTTTTTGACATCTAGTGGTAATGGATAGATAACATAAATTATCTAAAGATAATTATTGATGTATTCTAAAAAATACTTCTTTTCCAGTCATCTAACATGACTCAAGGGAATTTGTAGACTAAATAAGATACTACGCAAAGCTTACATGTGCTTTGCAATATGGCACAGGTCACTACAAGAAATGTTAAGACTCAAGAATTCTGAGAGGCTATCTTACTTCAATTTATAGGAAGAAAATGTCACTCTGTGGATCTTTACTTATAATACTCTATGTAAATTTTATAGAGAGTGATTATGTATATCTTTTCATAGAAATTTATTTTTTCATTGACATTTGATTTTCAAATAGCTTTTTTGGGGGGCAGGGGAGAATAATTTCAGAGGACAATTACTACTATTGTTGATACTTGTTGTATACAAATTCTTTCTAAAGATGAAAGCCTATTCTTCAGAATAGCTCCTTAGAATATATAACTGAGCATGAAAGGAGAAGATAGAAAGTGGTCAAGAGATTCATGTGTACCCTGAAAATGGGATTTGGCTACCTTTTAAGATGTCTTTTTAACACAATGCTTGTTTCAAATGGATGTCATAAATAACTAATTTGGTGTGTTTTGAGGTGATTGCTGTAAGATGAAGGCAGCATGACCTTCAGAGACAGGAAGGTCGTAGATCATATAAAGCAACTGAAACTTTCCACCACTTTTTGTCAAG
Source organism: Cacajao melanocephalus (assembly GCA_963573385.1). Taxonomy (NCBI): domain Eukaryota; kingdom Metazoa; phylum Chordata; class Mammalia; order Primates; family Pitheciidae; genus Cacajao; species Cacajao melanocephalus. Next base: position 63,126 of record CAUYLG010022404.1, on the reverse strand, counting down.
GCAGGTTATTTTTCCATGAGAAATGACTCTTCAGCTATGGTCAGGAGGATGTTAACTAATCAGACCCTAAAAAGTCAGACTGTTCTGCAGAAATCATTAACTCACTGTAATTTTGGTCTGTTTCAAAATAAATTGAGAGCATAGGTTTGTCCAAGATGTATATCTGGGCTCTCTTACATATACTGGCAAGGAAGGAAGTTGCTCTTTTGGAGCTAAGATTCAGATAGACTTGGACTCTATGCTGTCTACCTGCACAAGTAAGGTGGACTCCATCTGGCTCTGTGGGATCTCATCTGGTCCTATGGCTTTAACTGCCACCTTAGTGGATTTATTTCTAAAATAAATTTACTGTTTCATTTAAGATCTCTCTTTCTCTTCTTTTTTTTTTTTGAGATGGAGTTTTGTTCTTGTCCTCCAGGCTGGAATGTAATGACGTCATCTCAGTGCACTGTAACCTCCACCTCCTGGGTTCAAGCAATTCTCCTGCTTCAGTCTCCTGAGTTGCCAGGATTACATGCATGTGCCACCATGCCTGGCTAATTTTTGTATTTTTAGTAGAGACAGGGTTTCACCATGTTGGCCAGGCTGGTCTAGAACTCCTGACCTCAAGTAATCACCCTATGTAGGCCTTCCAAAGTGCTAGGATTACAGGCGTGAGCCACCATGCCTGGCCATTTAACGAATCTTTATTGAGCAATGATTTGTATAAATTTAAGCATGAGATATTTAGGATGAAGAAGAGTGTCATAGATCTTTTTCAATTAACAGAGTCCTATCAGGCATTGTTTTAGAAAAAGTACGTGTGAACACAGAGTTTATGTCCACAGCAAAGCAGCAGAAAACAAACAAATGAGGCACATACAAATGTTATTATGTGAAGTGGTGATCAGTAATGAGAATTTAAATCAAGCAGTGTCAAAAGACTGAGAGTGACTTGAGTCAGTGTTGTGATCTGATGAGGTGAGACATGAATTTAGTGAGAAGGGCTATATTAACAACTGGATGAACAATGTGCCAGCCAGAAAAGAGGGTAAATACAGTGGCCATGAGGCAGGACCATTTTTAGTGGCTTTGAAAAGCAGCAAGGTGGCCAGTGTTACTGTGGTAGAATCATAAAGGGCAAAGGTGGAATAGGGGGCATCTGAGCAGTAGCCAGCAAGCAGATCATGTAGGGCTTTGTAGGATATGGTAAGGAATTCTGGCTTTATTCAGAGTAAGATGGAAAGGAATGGGAGAAAACAGTATGATAAGAACATGATCTGACTTAGTTTCTGCAGAGATCTCTGTCATATGGAATGGGGAAAGTGGAAGCCAGATAAACATCTGGCAGTTGTAGCAATGGCCCAAACCAAGAAGATAATTGCCTTGGATTAAAGGATTAGTGATTAGCTGGAGTGGGAAGAAGCTGTTGGATTCTGGATATAGCTTTGGATAGAGCAAGAAAATTTGCTTCTAAGTTGGATATAGGATGTAAGGGACGGAGAGAGGCATCGTAGGTGACACCCAGATTTTTGTCTGGGATGTGGAGCTATCATTTGCTGATATGAATAAGACGTTAGAAAGGTGGGCTAGGGGGGATAATTCGAAGTCAAGAGTTCAGTTTTGGATACGTTAAGTTTATAAACAAATGTGCATACAACTGTGCACACACTTGTGTGCACACACATACACATACTTAAGTAGAAGTGTTTGAGGGCGTTGTTAGATATATAAGTCTGCAGGTTCAGGAAAGAGGCCCAGCTGGAGAGGGACTTGTCAGTGGATGGGTGTTATTTAAGGCCCTGCTATTAGATGAGGCCACTCAGAGATCCAAAAAGCATGAACTTCAGATAACAATATTCTGTGAGTAAAGAATGTGGCAAGAACACTTTATCTCATACTGCTTGTACTTTATTTATGTCAAATCAAGAATTCATTTATTCCCGTTTACTCATTCCTTTATTTATTCACTCACATTTATTTATTTAAAAGATATCTGTTAGTGCCCTGACAGGCACTAAACCAGGGTACTAAGAACACATTGAAGAACACCAGAGGCATGCTTGTTGGACAGTTGTATAAAACCCAGCTACAGGCATACCTCATTGTGTCACATTTCATTTTACTGTGCTTTGCAGATACTGCATTTTTCGCAAATTGAAGGTTTGTGGCAACCTTGTATTTAGCAAATCAATCAGTGCCATTTTTCCAGCAGCTTATACTTACTACATGTAAGTAAACATTGACCTCTCAGGCTCAAGTGTTGACCTCTCAGGCTCAAGTGTTGACCTCCCAGGCTCAAGTGTTCCTCCCTCCTCAGCCCCTTAAGTAACTTCACAATTTGATAAACTGCTCCTTAATGACTTTTGGGTAAATAATAAAATTAAGGAAGAAATCAAGAAATTCTTTGAAACTAATGAAAACAAAGAAACAACATACCAGAATCTTTGGGATACAACTAAGGCAGTGTTAAGAGGAAGTTTCCAGTGCTAAACATCGATGCCCAAAATGTAGAAAGATCTTAAATTAACAACTTAACATCATGACTAGAGGAATTAAAGAACCAAGAGCAAACCAATCCCAAAACTAGCAGAAGACAAGAAATAACCCAAATCAGAGTTAGTCAACGGCAATTAAAATGTGTAAACCATACGAAACATCAACGAAACCAGGAGTCTATTCTTTTGAAAAATTAAGCAGATAAATAGACTGCTAGCTAAACTAACAAAGAAAAAAGAGAGAACATCAAAATAAACACAATCAGAAATGACAAAGGGAATGTTACCACTAATCTCAAAGAAATTTAAAAAAAAATCCTCAGCGAGACTACTGTGAACACTTCTTTGCACACAAACTAGAAAACCTAGAATAAATGGATAAATTACTGGACACATACAACCTCTCAAGACTGAATCAGGAAGAAATTGAATTTCTGAACAGACCAATAATAAGTTCTAAAATTGAATCAGTAGTAAAAAGTCTGCCAAGAAAAAGCCCAGGACCAGACGGATTCACAGCTGAATTTTACCAGATATACAAAGAGGAGCTGATACCACTTCTGTTGGAACTATCCCCACAAACTGAGAAAAACACGCTCCTCCCTAACTCATTCCATGAGGCCAGCATCATTCTGAGACCAAAACCTTGCAGAGATACAACAGAAAAAGAAAACTACAGGCCAATATCCTTGATGAATATCAATGTAAAAATCCTCAACATAATTAACAAACTGAATCTAGCAGCACATCAAAAAGCTAATCCACCATCATCAAGTAGGCTTTATCTCTGGGATGCAAGGTTGGTTCAACATACATGAATGAATAAATTTAATTCATCCCATAAACACAGCTAAAAACAAAACCGCTGATTATGTCAATTGATGCAGAAAGGATTTCAATGAAATTCAACATTTCTTCATGTTAGAAACTTTCAACAAACTAGGCATTGAAGGAACATACTTCCAAAATAGTAAGAGCCGTCTATGAAACACTTACAGCTAACATCATACTGAATGTGCAAAAGCTGGAAGCATTCCTACTGAAAACCAAAACAAGACAAGGATGCCCTTTCTTACCACTCCTATTTAATATAGTACTGGAAATCCTGGCCAGTGCAATCAGGCAAGAGAAAGAAATTAAAGGCATTAAAATAGGAAGAGATAAAGTCAAACTATTTCTGTTTGCAGGCAATATGATTCTATACCTAAGACAACTCATTGTCTCTGCCCAAAAGTTTCTTGACCTGATAAACAACTTTAGCAAAATTTCAGGATACGAAATTAATGCACAAAAATTAGTAGATTGCTGTACATCAACAACACCCAAGCTGAGAGCCAAATCAATTATACAATCCCATTCACAGTAACCACAAAAAAGTATAAAATATATAGGTATTTCAACCAGGGAGGTGAAAGATCTCCACAAAGGGAACTACAAACACTGCTGAAAGAAATCAGAGATGACACAAATAAACGGAAAAATAACCCATGCTCATGGGGAATAGGAATAATCAATATTGTTAAAATGGACATACTGCCCAAAGCAATTTATGAATTTAATGCTGTTCCTATCAAACTACTAATAACATTCATCACAAGATTAGAAAAAAACTATTTTGAAATTCATATGGAACCAAAAAAGAGCCCAAATAGTCAAGGGAATCCTAGGCAAAAAGAACAAAGTTGGAGGCATCACATTACCCAACTTCAAACTATCCAACAAGGCTACAGTTATCAAAACAGCATGGTACTGGTACAAAAACATGCACATAGACAAATAGAAGAGAATAGAGATCCCAGAAATAGCACCACACTCCTACATCCATCTGACCTTTGACAAAGTGGACAAAAGCAAGCAATGGGGAAAAGGTTCCCTATTCAATAAATGGCACCAGGATAACTGGCTAGTCATGTGCAGAATATTGAAAGTTAGATCTGTTTCTAACATCGTATACAAAAATCAACTCAAGATGGATTAAAGACTTGAATGTAAAACCTAAAACTATAAAAACCCCAGAAATAACCTAGGAAAAACTATTATGGACATGGGACTAGGCAAAGGTTTCATAAGGAAGACACCAAAAGCAATTGTTATCAAAAACAAAAATTGACAAATGGGACCTAATTAAATAGCTTCTTCGCTAAATAGCAAAAGAAATAGCAAAAGAAACTATCAGCAAAGTAAACAAACAATCTACAGAATGGGATAATATATCTGCAAACCATTCATCTGACAAAGGTCTAATATCCAGAATCTATGAGTATCTTAAACAAATTTATATGCAAGAAACAATCAGGCTCATTAAAAAGTGGGCAAAGGACATGAACAGACACTTTTCAAAAGAAGACATACATGTGACCAACAAGCATACAAAAAATGCTCAATATTTTATTATTGTGCTTAACTAGTTATTAGAGACATGCAAATCAAAAACAATGAGATACTCACACTGGTCAAAATGGCTATTATTAAAAATTCAAAAAATAACAGATGTTGGTGAGATTGTTGGGAAAAGAGAATGCTTATATACTGCTGGTGGGAACTTAAATTAGTATAGCCATTGTGGCAATTCCTCAAATAACTTAGAATTATCATTTGACTCAGCAATTCCATCAATGAGCATATATCCCAAGGAATATAAATTATTCTACCACAATGACACATGCATGTGTATGTTTTTTAGAACACTATTCACAATCGTAAAGGCAGAAATCAACCTAAATGTTCATCAACTATAGACTGGATAAAGAAAATGTGGTACATATATGCCATGGAATACTATGCAGTTTAAAGAGAATGAGAGCATGTCTTTTGCAGCAACATGGGTGGAGCTGGAGACCATTATCTTAAGTAAACTAACAGAGTAACAGAAAACCATATACTACATGTTCTCACTTATAAGTGGAAGCTAAACATTGAGCATGTATGGACACAAAGAAGGGAACAACAGACACTAGGGCCTACTTGAAAGTGAAGGGTGGGAGGAGAGAGAGGATCAAAAAACTACCCATCAGGTACTATGTTTATTACCTGGACGATGAAATAATCTGTACACCAAACCCAAGGACATGCAGTTTACCTATATATCAAACTTGCACATGTACCCCTGAATGTAAAATAAAAAACAAATTTTTTTTAAAGGGAAAAAAAAAGAGAAAGGTTGAAGGTAGCAGAAATGAGCTCATAAGGTTAAAGGAAACCAAATTATCTATATTAATATAAACCAACATAAAGATGCAAGGTGAAATTGTAATTGCTGATGTGGAAGTTGCAACAAGTTATCTAGAAGATCTAACTAAGATCATTGATGAAGGTGGCTATGCTAAACCATAGATTTTTAATGTAGACTAACAGTCACATATTGGAAGAAAATGGCATCTAGGCCTTCCTAGCTAGAGAGGAGAAATCAATGCCAAGTTTCAAAGGACAGGCTGACTCTCTTGTTAGCGACGAATGCAGTCTGTGACCATGAGTGGAAGCCAATGCTCATTGACCATTTTGAAAATCCTAGAACTCTTAAGAAGTATGCTAAATCTACTCTTCCTGGACACTGTAAATGGAGTAACAAAGCCTGGATGACAGCGCATCTGATTATTTTATGGTTTACTGAATATCTTAAGCCTGCTGTTGAGACCTACTGTTCAGCAAAGAAGATTCCTTTGAAAATATTACTGCTCGTTGACAGTGCACCTGGTCATTCAAAAGCTCTGATGGAGAAATGCAAGGAGATTAATGTTGTTTTTCTGACTGCCAACACAACTCTCATTCTGTAACCCATGGATCAAGGACTGATTTTGACTTTGAAGCCTTATTATTTAAGAAATATATTTGGTTAAGACTAGCTGTCAGAGATTCCTCTGATGGATCTGGGAAAACTAAGTTGAAAACATCTGGAAGGAATTTACCATTCTAGATATCATTAAGAACATCCATAATACATGGGAGGAGGTCAAAATAACAATGTTAACAGGAATGTGGAGGAAGTTGATTTCAACCCTTATAGATGACTTTGACAGGTTCAGGACTTCAGTGAAGGAAGTAATTGCATGTCTGGGGGAAATATCAAGAGAATTAGAATTAGAAGTGGAGCCTGAAGATGTGACTGCATTGCTGCAATTTTATGATAACAAAACTTGAATGGATGAGGAGTTGCTTCTTATGAATGATCAAAGAAAATGTTTTTTGTAGATTGAATCTACCCCCTGGCAAAGATGTTATGAACATTGTTGAAATGACAACAAAAAATTTAAGCTACTACATAAATTTAGTTGATAAAGCTATGGAAGGTTTAGAGAAGACTGACTCCAATTTTGAAAGAAGTTCTACTATGGGTAGAATGCTATCAAATGCATGCTACTGAGAAAATTTTCACGAAAGGAAGAGTAGTCAATTGATACAGCAAATCTTATTTTAGGAAATTGTCGTAACCACCACAGCCTTCAGCAACCACCTCTTAGATCAGTCAGTAGCTATTAACATTGAGATAAGACACTCCACCAACAAAAAAAAGGGTAACCCAGTGAAGGCTTAGATAATCATGAGCCTTTTTTTTAGCAAAAAAGTATTTTTTCCAGTCAACAAATTATTTATCAAGTAGTGATACTGTAGATGGTCTATATATCCCCTTGGACTTCATCTTTCCTACACATACCAACAGTTTATTTTTAAAAATTATAAAACAAAATTAAAATAATATTTTTGAGATCGTATTTTATTGTTACATAATTGTACATATTTATGGGATACATGTGTTATTTGATACATATATACAATGTGTAATGATTGAATCAGGACTTTTAGAATACCCATCACCTTGAACATTGATCATTTCTTTGTGTTGGGAGCATTTCAAATCTTCTAGATATTTTGATATATAAAATAAATTATTGTTAACTATAGTTATAGTCACCCTACTGTGCTATCAAACACTAGACCTTATCCTTCTATCTAACTGTATGTCTGCACCCATTAGCCAATCCTCTTTAGTCCCCTCTACCTTCCCAGCCTCTGGTAACAATTATTTTATTCTCTACCTCCATGAAATCAACAATTTTAGCTCCTACATGTGCGTAAGAACAGGTGATATTGTAGCAATGAAGTATTGTAGGCCACATTACAGAGTGTTTATTGCTGGCGGCCACGGAGGACTTGCGTCTCTGTAACCTGCAGCCCCGAAAGGAGGGTGTCAAGACCTTTTACCCCTGTAAACCACCTCCTGGGCGGGGGTGAGGGTGAGGGGCTTCAGACATTCCGAGGGCCAGTAGACTTTGGACATTCTGATTGTTACTTAAGTGGTTCACAGAAGTCAGGATAAGTATTACTTTACACATTGTCTGGGTAGGGTGGAAATTACAGACCTTAGTTACTTATTACAAGTCACAGAGGCCAAGATGGCGTGAGTTTGGACTGCTTGCCTGTCACATTTGGGTTACAGAGAGCAGTTTAAATGGAAAGCTGAGGTATAATCAAGGTATGCAATTACCATGGCACACTTAATGCCATCAGTTTATTGAACAAGTTGGTTGCTAGGTATAAGATCTATTATTTCTCACCACACTTCATTAAGCTCTGTCAAATAGCACCTGCACCTTGGCCATGTGCCATGATATTTCCAGTTACTCTTAAACAATGAAAAGTCTGCTTCAACGTAATCGCATTATCCCACACTGTCGTGCAGTTTCAAGTTTGTCTCTTCCACCAATTCAGGTATATTTCAGGCCTGGAAGGCTCAGACCCCTGCAGTAAGGGAGTCACTACAGTCAATGTCTTTTCTGTCTGCCCATCTTCTTCAGCTCTACTCATTCTCTAACATTCTGCTGGGCACGTGGCTCCTCCAGGTTCAAAGCAGGAGGGGCAGGAGATTAAGGTGTAGAAAGGTCTTACTTGGTGAGGTGTATCTGGTGTTGATGTCCTCTGGTAGTTGATGACTCGAAACAATATTTTGTTGTTGTTTTTATGGACTCTTGTGATTCTTTTGAGGACTCCTCTTTCAGTTCCTTTGGCATGGTAGATACTTCCCATTGTTAGTTGCTTACAATCTTCCTCCAAGGCTTTTGGATTCCTGCTGTCAGATCTGATTATTCCTGCTTGATTCTCTAATACCTCCAAGCCTTCCTCTTTAGCAGAGGCCCACTCAGGATGACGCAGTCCAGCTTCTTTCTGCGGAGTTCCCATCCAACTCTAGAGAAACTCACACAGCCTTGAATATATAGGATATTCTGACTTAGCTGTCTTTTGTTACTTTAATGCCCCAGGACAATTGGCTAATGCAATGCCTTTCTTTTGTATTCCAGGGGGGTGACCAAATCAGCCCCCTTATCCCTCAACTTCCAGGGAATACCTATTAAGCTATCCAAATTTGTTTCCCAGCTTGAGATGTGAGGGAGGCATTCCATTTCTTTTCCCTTAAGGGAAGAAAAAATTTCACAACACTGACAAATTTCACCAAAGCCAACCTTACTAATGCCGTATTCAATCTCAAATAAACACATCCTTCTATTCACTTAGCCTGGAAGTAGGTGGTGAGCTGAAGCTAGCAGAATCCTTTAAAATCCCTTAGCCCACCTTGTATAGGTAGCCCCAAATTTTGCTTTAAGATACACAAATAGTTGGTGTTTCCTTTTTTTACTTCTGTGATAATAAGCCCTCTATTGAAATTCTGAGAAAACAAAAAATGTTACATTTAACAACCTGCTGCATTGTCCAGAGGTCTTTTAACATGAGTCCACATTTCATAAAGTCCAAAGCTAAGTCTAGGGAGGCTCTAGAAGAGAATGGAGACCCCTCTCCTGCCTATTTAAAGTCTGTTTCCCGCCGGGCGTGTGGCTCATGACTGTAATCCCAGCACTTTGGGAGGTTGAGGTGAGTGGGTCACGAGGTCAGGAGATCGAGACCATCCTGGCCAACATGATGAAACCCTGTCTCTAGTAAAAATACAAAAATTAGCTGGGCGAGGTGGCTTGTGCCTGTAATCCCAGCTACTCGGGAGGTTGAGGCAGGAGAATTGCTTGAACCCGGGAGTCAGCAGTTGCAGTGAGCCGAGATCACGCCACTGTACTCCAGCCTGGTGGTGACAGAGTAAGACTCTGTCTCAAAAAACAAAAATAAAGAGTCTGTTTCCCAAAAGTTCTGGTAGCTTGTTCCTGGATGTGCTTATTCTCCAGTGAATCACATCAGGAATGTCTTTTATTCTAGCCTCCTTTAGTGTCTTTCTACCCTGGTCTTTCTTCCAAAGTCTCACTGGAACAACTGTATCTCAGTACAATGTGGTAACGCTCACAGACATGCAAAAGCACAATAGCAAGTAGTTCTCTCATCACAATGACTCTTCTTTTGCCTGTTGGGTTGTTCATCCTTATGATGTCTGGCTATGGTTAAAGCTATAGTGTATTGTCTTGCAGCAGCATGAACAAAGCTGATAGGTCCATAAGGAGACTGCAGCTGGTCTCATAATTCTCCAATAAATGAAGCCAGCTAGAAATAGCCTCCCCATAAGGGAATACACTATCCTTACTCAATGGTTGGATTCAAGACAAAAAAAAAATTAAAAATTTAAAAAGGAAAGAAATGTGCAGACTAGGCAACACTGTAGAGTTTGAAGTTAGATTAGTGGTTGCTCAGGGACAGTGGGTAGTGATGGGACAGTCGATTGATATCTAAGGGATATGGAGTTTCTTTGTGAAGTGATGAAATGTTTTAAAAATAACTGAGGAGGGATAGTTGCACATATATTTAAACATGTTAAAACCACTGAATTGTATATTTTAAGTGTGTGATTTATATGGTATGTAAATTGTATCTCATGAAGGCTCTTTAAACAAAAGAACACTCCTGTAACTTAGACCAAATATTACATAGCAGGATATGTGTCAAATCCTGCTATGTAATATTGGTTAAATTTTATAACCTAAAATCTAAACTTTATTTATGAGGGTACTCACTTCATTGCTGAGGTGTGTCAACAAAACATATTAGTAAATTTATAGGAACAAAATACTGGATCTATTACTGAGAAAATACAAAACCTGGAAGTAGTAATATATCTTTAAAAAGAATCTTATTTAGAATCAAGGGAAGTTATGAAACATATCAAGGAAATTAGGAGTTGCTAAATATTGAGTTAACATGTTAGACATTCCTTATCACTGATTATAGAATACTTATATCAAATGAAATTAGATTAAATATACATTTGAAAGGTAACATCCAAAGTAGAATAAATTTATTATTTTGTATCCTAGAAAAAAAAAGGTTGCCGTTTTTAGAGATGTTTTGCAGAAAAATGAACATAGAAAGCATCTCTATGGAGCAAATTGTTTCATATTCTGTAGTATTTCACCAATATCCCACATTTCAGATAAATGAAGAAACTAATTCTTCTACTTGTTTGTACACAAATTTTTCAAGATATGAGCTTTCCATTGGGAAACAACGATTACTCAAACATTGAATAATTATGATGTTGTGACAATATTTTTGGAAAATTTATCCCTTAGTCTTGAAAGTTCTGAAATCATCTGAAAGTTATCTTTCTACTAATCAATCTGTATGTCTCTGAATTCTTAAGAGAGAAAATTATGCATTGTCCCATTGCCCATAAGCATGGATTTAAATTGGGAACATTTATGTGGCAGTGAATTAATGATTATTTGTGTCTAGGTCTATGCTGCCAGTAAATGTTCATTTGTCTGGCTTGGATTTAAAAAAAGAAAACAGGCAGATTCCACTGCTATTGTAAGGCTTAGGTTTACTTGCTGCCTTTGTCTTCTCAGTGACCCCAAATACAGTCACAAGTGCTCTCCACCTTCAAACTCAGCCTTAGCTGAATTCTCAACTCAATCCAACCTTGTAATGGAGCCCAGATCTAGAATTCAGAGTTCCAGGAATGAACCCTGGGCATCTCTTTAGTTCCTTAGCATTTATCCTTCCTTCTGCATTATTGTCCAGTCTGGGAATAGTTGGCTCATTCCTCGAAAGGCTTGAAATCCTGCCTAACTTCTGAGCACTGCTTTATGCCATTATTGCTGGTGTTAGACCAGGGTCCTTCATAAGCTTACTAATTGTTTGGAGCCAAGGCCCTCCCTACTGCCTTCATTAGGGAGTGCCTCCTAAACTCTATGACCTCCTAGACTGGATTAAATTCTACTGATACTAATGATCTCCAAACCATATCTAATGCAAATTGCCCCAAACAGCTACTCTTGAAAACTCCACTCTCTAATCTCTCTCTTTATTCCCTGCCCCATATTTCTGAGATTCTAGAACACCTTGAACTTGTGCTCTGGCAATTGAGTGAGGCTCTGTGGAAATGATTGTTATCACAGCATACCTGGAATTTCTAAGAATTTGGCAGATGTGGAGAAAAAAATCTCCTTGAAGAAAGGGAATAAATGGGTGGAAAAAGTCCTGTTGAATGAATTTGTAGGTGTTTGATGGTCAGTGTGTTTTGATAGAAAGCAAATGCTTTGCTAATAGACAGATTTGGGTGTGAAGTTTCATACTTCCAATTTCTAATTTTGTGACTTTTGGCAAGTTACTTTGCTACCCTGAGCCCCAATTTCCTCATCTGTCAAAAGAAGGCTTTTAATAGCCAGCTCCCATGAGTAATATGAGAATTAAATAACATGCCACAAGCTCTAGGCACTCATTGATCTTGTATGAGGTGTCTAATCCGTATTCATCTGGGCACTAACCTGGAGAGCTGTCTTTAGTGGTATCCTGGTGACTCAGAATATGTTTAATACATTAATCTTTCTGATTTATTGAAGGTTTTTATTATACACGTTGGGTTATAAGCATGAAATGAGTTTATTTCTTCTAATACTTGCCACCAACTCTGTTATTCAACCTTTTTTCTTCTCCTCTACTGAATAGTAAGTTCCCTAAGAGTGTTTTGGCCAACAATGCAGATGTATAAAAGTGAATTATTCATTTGGAGGAAGCCAAATAGTTTGACTAAGCAAATCAAGGAGATTTTCTGTCAGGAAGTGGTGTGAAGTATTTTATAAATGAGGCAAAGATGGCCTCTGTGTACTGACCCATAGGTTGTTAATTTCTTCCCCACAGGCTGAGAACTGTTAGCACAAAAGCCCACCAACTGCCAAACTCAAATTTTCTCCGTATTCAGTTATTTAAAAAATAGCACAAACAAGCAGATTTTTAGCTACTCAGAACCTCCCTGCTTTACTCACCCTGCCCAACCTCACCCCACATTTGCAAGCAATAGATAACCTCCAATCCATAAAGTCCCAAGCTGCTTCTGCCCTTGGGAACTCTCTGATCCAGAGACACAGTGCTGCCAAGTGGATATCAGCAGATACCTAAGCCCCTGGTCCATTGTGCTTCACCCTGAGAGACTTCCTTCCCCTCTCCTGCCTTCACATTGGACATCTGTGCCATTCATCGGTACAGACTGCTATTGTTAGGGACTTCACCCACATGCACACCTGTCCAGCCATCACCCAGTAAAGCTTCTGTGTACTATTGCTTCTTGGCCTATCTTTTTCTTTGGTCAGCGCCCTAAACCTCTGAACCCCCTACAATAGGTTAATGGGTTCACAGATATAGTTAGATAGAACAAATAATATGTTGTATTTGATAGCACAACAGGGTGACTACAATCAATAATCATTTATTATATCTTTAAAAATAACTAAAAACATGGAATTGGTGTGTTCATAACACAAAGAAAGGATAAATGCTTGAGGTGATGGATACTCCAATTATCCCAATGTGATTTTGACATATTGTATGCCTGTATCAAAACATCACATGCGCCAGGTGTGGTGGCTCATGCCTGTAATCCTAGTACTTTTGGAGGCTAAGGAAGGCAGACCACTTGACGCCAGGAGTTCAAAACCAGCCTGGCCAAGTTGGTGAAACCCCGTTTCTACTAAAAATGCAAAAAAAACAAAAACAAAAACTAGCCAGTTGTGGTGGTGGGCATCTGTAATCCCAGCTACTCAGGAGGCTGAAGAGAACTGCTTGCACCCAGGAGGCGGAGGTTGCAGTGAGCTGTGATCATGCCATAGCACTCTAGCCTGGGAAACAGAACAAGATTCTGTCTCAAAAAAAAATCACATGGACCCTACAAATATATACATCTCCTAAATACCTGTAATAATCAAAAATAGAAAATAAAAGGTAAGGTTGAGGAAGCAGCAGAAGATAGTTTGTGAAGGAACTTATATGTTATGCTGAGGTGTTGGGTTGTTACCTGTAAGGACAGTAAGCGGAGGGGTAGCGGGCATGTTTCCCATTATGCCTTAGGAGGTTCATTCTGGCTGCAGTGTGAAGAATGAGTTGAAAGGAACGAGGATGCAGGTAGAGCTGCTGTTACCATAATCAAGAAAAGTAGTGCTGAAGACTAGTGAGAAGGAGATACAGGGTATAGAGCTTGGTGGCCAGTTGGAGTTTGGCAGGTGGGTGGGTAAAATAATGAAGAGTCAAAGTGACTCCAAGATTTTTGTTTGGGTATCTAAAAATTGGTGTTGTTATTATCCTTGGCAGAGAAAATAAAGGGAAAGAGCTGATGAGGTGAGAAGGATGAGCGTTTCAGCTTAGGGTAAAGTGGTTTTCATAGGAACAAGGTGGTGAGGCTTTTGGAGTGAATTAATCCTCTTAGAAGAGTACACAAAGTAGCCAGGCATGTAATCCCAGCAAGGCAAGAGGATCACTTGAGGCCAGGTGTTAGAGACCAACCTGGGAAACATAGAGACCTTTGTCTTTACAAAAAGTTTAAAATTATCCTGTTATGGTGGCACCCATGTAATCCCACTACTTGGGAAGCTGAGGTGGAAGCATTGGTTGAGCCCAGTAGTTTGAGGCTGCAGTAAACTATGATCTTGCCACTGCACCACTCCAGCCTGGGCAACAGAGCAAGATCCTGGCTTTAAAAAACAAAAAACAAAAAACAAACAAACAAACAAACAAAACAAAAAAGGAGTAGAAGAGTGTAGAAGTGTAGAAAATAAGCTGTTAAGAGGACCGAGGGCTGAAGATAGAAAGTTGAGCAACGCTGGGATTTTAGAAACCTGTAGAAGAAGGTCAAGAATCCACAAATGAGGTGGGGAAGAAAGAATGTGAGAAGTTGGGGAAAACTCAGAATAGAGTGCTGTTGTGTGATCCAAAGGTAGAATATTTCAAAAAAAGAGCAGTGACCAGCAACAGGTCAAATGCCACTGAGTTCACGTCACAGAAGGACTGGGAGTTGTCCTGGAATTTTGGCAGTCCTGAGAGCATCTGGACTTCTTTGAAAGAGACAGAACTCATTTCTCTGATTACATCACTTAGAAATAGACACTACATGATTAACATTCATGAACAATGATGAAAGATGTAAATAATTACTAGAAAATTGTGTAATTTAAATGGTTATTCCAACTAAGTGATACAAATATGATGATAAATTCATAGATGGATTGCCTCTGAGAAAACAGCATTAAACATATCTGAACTTTGCATTTGACCTGGTGAATTTAAAACCCCATGGAGATCCTAGATAATATGGAAAATATGTATAACTTTATTTCATATTAATTCCGATGTGCCTAATGATGACCTGTGTTTGAAAGAAAAAATGTGTTTGAAAGAAATGTGTTGAAAAGAAAATGTGTTTGAAAGAAAAAAAGACTTTTTAATGAGAGTTCATAAGGTTTTATGTCAGTACACATAATAATTGTTACTATAGAAATTTTATTTGTTTTACTAAAGTGATTTTCAACATTTTACATTTACATAAAAACTGCTATAATGAGTTTTCTTCCTAATGCTCTTACTGCATTAAAATCTTTGCATATAGTCATATTATATTAAAGAATATTCTGTTTTTCTTCCCATAGAACAGCATGTAGATACTATCACAAAGTAATACCTTATTATGTTTCTAATTGTTTCATTTCTCACTCAGAATTTTGGCTATTGTAAATATTTGCTTTGCACTTGAGAAAGTTAAATGGATTGTTTCTGTATGTCAGTTAAAAACCACTTCTGAGTTCTTATTTTTTCTGCAGGGAGAAGAGATGGAATCATATAATCTAGAAAGGTCAAACCAGAGGTGATTGATAGACGTGCAATGTTACTGGGGCAAATATTTCTAATGTCTGCCTAGAATATCCTTCCTCTTCACTCTCCAGCTCAATTCCTCATCCTGTAACCGGCAAATCTTTATTCTTTAAAACAGTAGTACCTTTCTGTTTTTTCTGAAGCATCAGCCCTCTTTTTCCAGGCAGTATCCATTGCCCTGTTCTTATCTCCAGTATAGAACATCTGCCCCATTGTTTGTTGATGTCTATTTGAGTTCCTCTAAGTTGTGATCACAATGAGGGCCAAAAGTGACATCTTTATATTTGCAGAGGACAGAAAATGTTATCATATGTTTGGTGCACAATAATTTTTTTTTTTAAGACGGAGTTTCACTCTTGTCCAGGCTGGAGTGCAATGGCGCTATCTTGGCTCACCACAACCTGCGCCTCTCGGGTTCAAACAATTTTCCTGCCTCAGCCTCCCAGGTAGCGGGGATTATAGGAATGCACCACCACGCCCGGCAAATTTTGTATTTTTAGTAGAGATGGGAGTTTCTCCATGTTGGTCAGGCTGGTCTCGAACTCCTGACCTCAGGTGATCCACCCGCCTGGGCCTCCCAAAGTGCTTGGATTACAGACGTGAGCCACCGCGCCTGGGCACAATAATATTTTTAAGTTAATAGTGATTAATTTCACTTTTCTAATCTTAAATCATACAATCAGGTAGGCAAGCTAGATTATCTCCATTTTACTTATGAAGAAACTGATGACCAGTATACACCTCTGGCAGATATGGAAAACAATGCTCTAATTCTCTTTCTACCACAGGATACAATCTTTTAGTAGTTGTCTGATTACATTGTGATATCAATTTATTCTTATGAACTACTTCTTTTATTTGAAATTCTCATTAGAATTTCTTGTAATTTTCGTTTTCCTTTTTATTTTTACTTCCCATTTCCACCAGGGATTTCATTTTCGGTAAATTGTTTCTATATCAACTTGGGGTTTGCGAACTTGGATGAGAAAAATAATACTTATTTATCTCTAACCGTAATTTAGCATCTGTGACTGGTTACTAGTATAAACCACAGATTTAATTTAACATTACTGCTGTTGAAGCTATCTTGAAATATGATTTATATTCATCACTACTTTGAAATTATGGTATTTATTAGACCTGCTGCTAGATCCCTTTATTTAATGTAGTAATAAAAGAGCCTACATTTTATTGTGTCACAAATGTAATTGTTAAAAATGTTGATAGCTTTATCATGAATGCTTTTCATTTTATGTATTTTATTTTTTAATTTGGAAAACTTATTCTGGGAAGGAGACCAGGTTTCGCCACTGCTCAAGGGGTCTATGATGCAAAGCATTTTATTATTATTATTATTTTGAGATGAAGTTTTGCTTTTGTCACTCAGGCTGGATTGCAATGGCATGATCTCAGCTCACTGCAGCCTCTGCCTCATTGCAACCTCTGCCTCCCGGGTTCAAGTGATTCTCTTGCCTCAGCTTCCAAAGTAGCTTTAATTATAGGTGCATGCCACCATGCCTAGCTAATTTTTTGTATTTTTAGTAGAGATGAGGTTTCACCATGTTGGCCAGGCTGGTCTCGAACTCCTGACCTCAGGTGAACTGCCTGCCTCAGCCTCCCAAAGTGCTGGGATTACAGGCATGAGCCACCATGCCTGGCCTAAAGCATTTTAAAGAATGACTGCTACAAAGGAAAACCAGTTTCACAAAATCCTTCTCTTTGGAGCTTCACGTCCAGACATTCCAGCATCATGTCTATTTTTTTGCTTTGTTGTTAAGTGAGTGGATGAGACTGGATAAGTGTAGTGAAGGCTGTGATGTGCCAGTTAGCTTCCCTCCTACCCTTGAATACGACAACTGCTCTCAGCTGATTCTGGCAGAGTTTCCTTGGCTGAAAAGAGCCCATCTGGATGAGGTCATGCCCCCTTCTGGGACAACCTGCATTCAATGACTATCTTGAAAGGGTTCAAAGGTCTGGCTCCTCCCTTCCCAAGTAGGGGACTATTCTGAAGGGTCATCTATCTCCAGAGCTCCCTCTAGAATGGGCCTAGTGGACCATTGCTGTAATTGCAACTTCCTTTTCTGTGGAGTGCTTCTTTCTTCACTATCCATAGTAGTTGATCCTGAAAGTGCTCCCAGGTAGAGTGCCACATAAAATGCAGAGCACACAATTAAATTAGAATTTTAGACAAATAATTTTTAGTAGAAGCATGTCCCATAAAATATACTAAAAACGTATTTATTATTTATCTGAAATTCAAATTTAACCAGGCATCCTGAATTTTTGTTTGCTAAATCTGGCAAACCTCCCCTACCACACAAATATCTGTCTCAGAGTTAACTTCTCAGATAACCCAACCTACCACAGCAGGTCCTTATGATAGTTAATGACAGCCAGGACTACCAGGTAGGGAGGGCTGAATCCTACACAGCCCTTCCTCACTCCTCTACACACTGCCTTCTGTGATGTCAGGTAGGAAAGCAACAAAGGACAATGGGGTGATAATGAGTAGATGAATATTCACTAGTTTGAGAATACTTGAGATTGGGGAAATCCCTCATGTTAGGTGTGAAAGTGACACTATCACTCATCCTTGGGGCTGCATGAAGCATATGTAAAGATTATTAAATATAAAAGTGCACAGAGCATTTAATATAACTTGCCCAAACTTCATAGCTTTAGAGCAGGGCAGATTGTTGTAATTGCTTTTACTATCACTATCTACACTAGGTAGACCAAGAAACAATAGAGCTTGGTGATCATTTAATTTTTAGCGTGGAACAATAAAAGTATTATTATGTTTTAAAATTGTTTTAGAGACGAGGTCTTGCTATGTGCCCCAGGCTAGATTGAAACTCTTTAGCTTGAGTAATCCTTCCACTTCAGCTTCCTGAGTAGCTGCAACTACAGGTGCATACCACTGTACCCAGCCCAGAAGCATTATTTTTCTGTATGAAGCAGAACACAAAAAGCTTAGGGATTCTAGTTCTACTTTTGCTTACCTCTTAAGTGCTCTGGTACTTTGAGAAACATAAAATATGACAGGATACTACTGGAGATTACACCAATAATTACATACCTTCCTAAGAGGTAATAGACTGAATATATATTGAGAAACATCCCACTTTTCCAGGAAGGCTTTATGTTGGTGGTTTATGTTACTCTGAAGAAAGGGAATGGGATGAGGGTTAGGAAAGGGATATTGAAGTATGATGGGAGTAATAATACTTTCTGATTTCCAACATGTAAAAACTGAATTACTATTTCAATATTTTACAAGAAAAGCCAGAATATATATTCAATAAAATAAATATACTCCATTTTATTTTCTGAAGCTAGATTAAAAAAAATATGGTGGAATCAAATGTCTGTGATGTGCTGTCTTTTAAACATCTTCCTGTCACAGAGTTCAATAGATTGCCCATAAAAATAGGCTTTATGATTTCAATGTCTGTGTAAACATTCCTTTGGAAGCTTTCTCAGGAGTATCTTTCAAAATATGTCAATATTTGCCAACAGAAAAAAAGAGCAAACTATTTAAAATAACATATTTGGATCTTAATTGCCATTGTCTTTGACAATGACGCTTGTAAACAAAAAGGAATTCCAGTGATTTATGTATAAGGGCTCAATGATTTAAGTTATATACAAGGGCCCAGTTATGACCTTCATTTTAAATCTAAAGAATAATCAGTAATGTTTTATTTAATTACATCTTTGGTAATACTTATTTCTAGAAGTAGTTTTCAATGAGTTTCTGTATTCAACTTGGCATGTGGAAATAAAGCTGAGATTATTATTTTTTAATGGGTGTTTTTTTCAAACTAAATGAGGCAAGAATCACATTTACAATTACAACCCTTGAATACTGTTTAGCTCCTTTCTGGACCAAGTAAGCCCATTTATGTAGTTAAGTTTACATAAATGTGTTTACTTGGTCCAAAAACAGGCTCAAGTATTAACTTTTTGCTTGATAAGTGTTAGGACTTGACTGCAGAGAATTCTTCCACCCAGAACTTTAGGGAACAGTGTAATCTATCACCATTAGACAAATGTGTGTGTGTGTGTGTGTGTGTGTGTGTGTGTGTGTGTGTGTATGTACACACACACACACACACACACTTCTATTAAAGAAAAACAAAATGCACTCTGTGAATGTTTTCAAATCCCTGGAAGTGAGAGAATTCTATATGAATTATCTGCTCTGAAAACTCAATATGTTTAAGCTACATGGAATTGCTAAACATTTGTCCATCAGGATTAGTTTTCAGACAGGGCAATGGTCTTAGCCAATATTATGCATTATAGTTTCACAAACTGACACAGCAAACCATGCCATTTATAACTTCTGGCTAAGTCAATCAGTGCAGTCTGTTTTCAAACTAAACACTTTATGCATCTATTTTCAACATGTGCGGAGATTCATAACACGTATTTCCCTTCCTCTAAATTATATGATTAGTAATAAAAAAATCTTTTCTCCTATAATATAACAATATAAGAGTTAATATAAATTCTGAAGCACACACACACCAAAAAAACAACCTACATACTGTATTTATCAAGGCACATAGAAAACACCTGCCAGTCCACATGGATGAGATTCTTTTATTTCATTAAAAGAGAAGATTTTATTCTTCCAGATCAATGACCAAGATATATTTATTTTAAGTACGTGGCACAAATCCTTTTTTTTTTTTTTTTTGGTACATACCAATAAGATATCTGATAAGGCATTTTATTTTGATGGAAGTAACAATTTAAACTAGAAATGGGAAATAACTGAAGATTGAATTGAACTTAAAAAAATAGTACAGAAAGAGAGTAAATGATTCATTTTCACCTTGACAAGGAGGAGGAACCTCTGTGGAAGATGTGGTAGAGTGCTTCCATCTTAGATGCCTGCATTCTGGAGACCTGATTTCCAGGCAACGCTACTCGTTTGGTGCGCAGGGTGTGAATGAACAACAGAGTGCCTCCTAAATTTGGTGCCTAAAGAGGTTCTTCTTAAGTGTTTTAAGGTCCTGGGTGAAAAAAACCAACTGTCTTATATAGAGAAATTAAACAATGTTAAGAACTGTCTTTTGTACAGAGATTATGATCTTATTAGTGTTTGATACAATATATGATTTCTTTTATGAAATGAAGGTTACAGTAGATGGGAGGGTGTTTGTGTGTATTTTCTTCTTTTCCTCCTCCCTTTTCTCATCCTTCTCCTCCTCTTTCTTCTCTATCTCCTTCTCTTGTTTTCTTTCTGCTTTCTTTCCTGTTTTAGTTTGTTTTTATATGTCCTAAGATGACAAAATAGAAAATTTATACTTTATGTATGTTAGTTAACTGGTTTTTAAAAAATATTTCACTGGTTCATGATATTTGAAAGCATGACCACTTCTGAGCTACTTCAAGGGCATGGGTTTCTAATACACCCTAGTTGGAATTCTGGTTCCAAATAAAATTGGATGAATAGACTTGAGCTTGTTACTTAACTGATAATTAGTTAAAAAAGTAAATATACCTCGTTCTTAAAATTGAGCTGGAAAACAGGTAAGATCATATGTTAAAGCATGTAGCAAGGCGAGTGGCTCAAAGTAGATTATCAGCCTGTTTAGTTTCCCTTCCTTCTTTTGAATGGCACAGGAAACAATGCGTTTCTTCCCCAGTCAGTGTGAGCCTAAGTACAACTATACTACACAGAGGAATTCATACTATAAACTGACTAATGGTTAAAAGCTGGATATTGTTTTCTGCTTAAATTCTGATTCAGTCCCTTCCTTGTTGCATAACCTTGAACGAGTTACCTTCTTACAGCTCACCAGAGTTTTACTAGAGCTTACTCGTAAGTGGGCTAATAATAACACTCATTCATAGAGTAAAAAAATAATTTAGTCTATCCAAATCAGAACAGGCTCTGTTTTCTTTCCAACGCACAACCTCTTTTGAGCAAACTACTCTTACTTACTCCACTAATGTGGTTTTGGTGGGTGGGTGGAGCTAAACACCATCTGACTCCCAAGCTTCAATAGTGGGCTTTTGTCTCAGGCTACCCAAATGTGAGATTCTGTCATTCTGGCTACAGGCATGTCCTGGAATCCCAAACAGGGGCCCAATTGTACAGCTCTCTGTGGCTTGTTCTTTGTAGAGCTGGAGCTAGTAGGAAAATGTCTTCTGGACAAGTTTCCAAATGATGTGATTCTAGAAAAATTTTGTGTCTACATATATTCTTTATAATCTGGAGGAAGTCCCACATAAAGGGTGGGTGAGGGGAGAGAGGACAGTGATGGAGTCCCTCTTCTGGTTCAGTTCTGTGAACTAAAACAACATCATAGCAATAGTTCCTGTGTTTAAGCTAGTGCTCCCTGCGTTTTAGGCACTTATCCCTGAATATCCAGAATGACACATTGCTTCATATGCTAGTTTTAGGAGTTACTAGTGTAATGCGCCTATAGAGTGAGAGACGCTGGTTATCAGCAAAATAGGAGAGTGTGATGGTTAAGAGGAGGAACTTGGGGACAGACTGCCCATGTTACATTCTCAGTTCTGTCACTCCCTAGGTTGTGTCTTTCAGCTTCTTTATATACCGTGTCTCACATTCTGCATCTGTAAAACCAGTTTGGCCAGGCGCGGTGGCTCACGCCTGTAATCCCAGCACTTTGGGAGGCCGAGATGGGTGGATCACGAGGTCAAGAGATCGAGACCATCCTGGCCAACATGGTAAAACCCCATCTCTACTAAAAATAAAAAAAAAAATTAGCTGGGTGTGGTGGCACACCCCCTGTAGTCCCAGCTACTCGGGAGGCCAAGGCAGGAGAATTGCTTGAACCCGGGAGGCGGAGGTTGCAGTGAGCCGAGGTTGCGCCACTGCACTCCAGCCTGGCGCCTGGTGACGGAGTGAGACTCTGTCTCAAACAACAACAACAAAACAAAACAAAAACACCAACAGTTTAACGATAGTACCTACCTCATGGTTTGTTATGTGAATTTAAAATGTTATGAATTAAAAATGTTTAAAAATTTTGCCATTTGTGACAACATGGATATAACTGGAGTACATTATGTTAAGTGAAATAAGCTAGGTACAGAAAGATAAATACTGCATGATCTCACTTGTGTTTGGAATCTTAAGTTGATTTCATAGAAACAAGAGTAGAAAGGTGGTTACCAGAGCTATGGGGAAGATGAAGGATGCAGAAAGGGGAGATATTCATCAAAGGGTACGTGTCAGGTAGACTGGAGGAATTATCTATTGTACTATATGGTGACCACAGATAATAATAATGTATACGTCAAAATTGGCAAAATAATAGATTTTTAATGTTCTCACCACAAAAAAATAAGTTGGGAAGGTGATGGTTGTATGTTCATCAGCTTGATTTTTCTACAATATATGCATAGATCAAAATATCACATTTTGGTCAGGTGTGGTGGCTCATGCCTGTAATCCCAGCACTTTGGGAGGCCAGGGTGGGTGGATCTCCTAAGGTCAGGAGTTTAAGACCAACCTGGCCAACATGGTGAAACCCCATCTCTACTAGAAATTTAAAAAATTAGCTGGGCATGGTGCTGGGCACCTGTAATCTCCGCTACTTAGGAAGTTGAGGTAGGAGAATGAGTTGATCCTGGGAGGTGGAGGTTGTAGTGAGCAGAGATCATGCCACTACACTCCAGCCTGGGCGACAGAGCAAGACTCCACCTCAAAAAAAATTCATTTTACCCTATAAATACACAAAATTATTATATGCCAATTAGAGATAAATAAATAGAAACTTCAAAATGATGTTAATATTTGCAAAGTGCTTAGGCCAGTGCCTAGCAAATAATTATTTAGTGTATCTTAAAAAAGTTACTAAAAAGAAATAATAACATAATGACAATAAGCCAAATACCTAGCATATTGTAAATACTCAAGGTATGCATTTCACTTACAGGAAGTAGTTGGATGGTCTCACTTTAATATATGACAGCTAATTTAGAAGTGAAGGTGATAGAATCATGAAAAGCTCTGTAATTAAGAAACACTTGTAAAGTGACACTTTGAACATTGTGTGAGACAAGTCCCCTTTAAATTGTCTCAACTAAATAAAGGGGATAGTAATGAAAAACTGCTTTCCTAACTAATAGACCTGACCTTTTCAAGAGAGAAACAACTGTAATGTGAATATGGATTTTGGAAATAAGTTTTATTCTCCTTGTAAAAAGTAAGGACCATCCTTATGATACACGTGAAAGCAAGGATGTTAAGAAGAGAACTAAGAGAAGTTATAAGCTGAGTTTGTAGGTATAGGTAAAGTAGGGAAAAATTCTGTAATTTAAATTAATTTTGGAAACATAGTACTATGGTAGCTAAATACAAAATAGGTGGAGTCACTTCTCATGCTCCTGTGGGGGCTAACTGCCTATTTTTCTTTGCCAGTTTATATAGATATGAACCGGACAACTATCTACAGTTTACTTTAAGCTGCCTTCATAAAAATAAAGGCCAGTAGAATACGTATTGCTTATTAAAGTAGAATTTGAAACTATGAAATGCCCAAATGGCTAGACCTATGAATACACTTAACACTTACTGATTCTGACTTGTTTTCAAAAACTCTGAAGCTAAGTGAAAAAAATATAAAATGAAAAAAAAGGTAAAATTAAAAGAAGAAAAAGAACTAGAAAAGCAAGAGCAAACCAAACCCAAAATTAGTAGAAGAGAAAAGAAATGGAGATCAGAGCAGAAATAAATGAAATGAAGAAAACATTAGAAAAGATTAGTGAAACAAGAAGTTGGTTTCTTAAAAAAAGACAAACAAAATTGACAAGGCATCAGCTAGATTAAGAAAGAGAGAAGATCCAAATAAAATCAGAAATAAAAAAGGAGACATTACAACTGAAACCGCGTATATTCAAAGGATCATTAGAGGCTGGTATGAGCAATGATGTGCCAATAACTTGGAAAACCTAGAGGAAACGAATAAATTCCTAGACACATAGAACCTGCCAAGATGTAATCATGAAGAAATGCAAAATCTGAACAAGTCAATAACAAATAAGGAGACTGAAGCTATAATAAAAATTCTCCTAGAAAAGAAAAGTCTGGTGAAACCCTGTCTCTACTAAAAATACAAAAATTAGCTGGGCATGGTAGCACACACCTGTAGTCCCAGCTACTCGGGAGGCTGAGGCAAGAGAATCACTTGAACAGGGAGGCGGAGGTTGCAGTGAGCCAAGATCATGCCACTGCACTCCAGCCTAGGTGACAGAGCGAGACACTGTCTAAAAAAAAAAAAAGTAAATGTAAATATTGTTTCTCAAAGAGATCTTCACTGTACTTGCTATTAAAAGTGTTCTTTATTTTTAATATATTTTTTAAAAAATCACAGTATCCTTGATTGGAGTTTCATGCTCATGTGTGAGATGCGCCTCCCTCCAATCTTGTTACGATGTCAATGCTTTAGCTGTCTGATGTGAAAAATAAAGAAAAAATTAAAGAAGAAAAAAATGAAAAGGTAAAATAAAAATTATGGTACCTCATTTATTTTTCTGATGCACTGCTCTACTTTCTGAAATTATTTTAATTGCTTATTTATTAACCATTACAATTTATAAGAATGTGACTATAAAGATGTCTTATCTCCCTATTATCTTTATGACCTAGCACTGTGACTAACATGTATAATACTTTTTAATCGAATGACTAAAAAAATACATAAAACTCTAAACCTATAAAAGCAGTGATATTTGTATACAGTGTAAAGAATTAGAATAGAAATAGCATATATAAGGCTAGAGCATTACCAGATCTCAAAATACATTGCAGATAGATTATAATATTTTAAAATAGTATTGCTAAGACAATGTATGTTAATAAAAAGGTACTAGATATAAAAAAGCTATTAATGCATAAAAGAAATCAAAGGGAAATATCAGATATAATCATATAAATAATTTAAATCTTAGAAGTAAAAGGTCAAAAAAGGGCAAAGAACCAGCCATTGTCAGGGTGATTGTTCTTGATTATCAAATAAATGAAAGGTTGTTGCTACATAGAACAAGGTGAGAGAAAAAATACCTAGAATTCTCCGGAATCTTTGGGGGCCATCCCTAGAGCTGTGTGGGAGCAAATAGAAGATGGAGTGTGTAATGGAGGAAGGAAGCTGTAAATTATGTAGTCTTGTGACTAATTATAGTACTGAAGACTAAAATATTATTTTTTTTCTAGCTCTGATATATGTGTGATACTTTCCCTCTGTTTTCACCAGAATTTTCTATAAGCATGGTAGAGTAATCTTAATCATTTATCCCAAAATTTCCAGCCTAGTAAGAGAGGAACATGCCTGAGTGAGGAGAGCTAATCATCCAGCAGTAGATGTAATGCTTGATGAACTTTTAAACTATCTACTTTGGAGAGAAGGTCAGTCATTTTCATTTACATGAGGTGTGTAGCTGTTGCTACCTGGAAGTATTAAGTGTCGGAGTTTATGTACATACGATGTTGAGTAGCCACAGGGGTGGGCTGTGACCAGCAATGCAATTGGCTTACTACACACCCACTTAGGGTGTGTGCTATCCACAAATATAAAGAAAGATAAAAAGCTACATGTATCAGATTGCTTTCAGCTATTGTTGTGATTTTAGCAAACTGGACATTTTCAGAATGGCAGTCATGAGTGAAGAGATGGGATATTCTGTCAAAAATGCTGGCAAGTGTATTTGTTTTTCTTGTAGGGCTTGAATAGTGACAACAGCTTCTTTATCTGGCTACTTTCTAATTATGGGGAAAAGTGTTGATAGCAGCTTTCCTTTTAGCTGGAAAATTTTACCATGTCCTTCTGGGAATTATCAAAAAGTCATCTATTCTTTTACTTAAGTTGTACTGAAGATAAAGAGAACTATCTCATAATTTTCCTCAAATTAGCTAAAGTATATTCTGTCATCTTTAAGAATGCTTATCAATATAGATATTCTTGCCGTGTTTGATGAATCAATATTTAGTCTTTAGTATATCCCAGACTTAGACAGACAATAGACAATAAATGTAATAAGTAAATTATGCAGTATGTTAGAAAGTGTTAAATTATAGGGATGTTTTAAAAATGTAGATCAGAGAAAAGAGAAAGGGAAATGCATAGGGAATATGAGTGTGGAGAGTTGGCTGTAATTTTTAAATTGAGTGGTCAAAATAACCCTCACAAAATATAAAAGGATTAATGTATTCCAGTAAAAGGAAAGAGCCTGTGCAAAGGCCCAGAGGTGGCCACATGCATTGTGTGCTGGAGAAATAGCAATGAGGCCAATATGAAGTGAACAAGGGGATGAATTTAGAGAGGTAATAGTACGCCACTGGGAGGAATTTGGCTATTTCTCTAGCGGAATTCGGAGGCTCTGGAGACTTTTGAGAAGGATGACATTACCTTACTTATGTCTTAAAAGAATAGATTGTAGTGGGAAAATGATAGAAGCAGAGAATTCGTGAGGAGCTATTGTGGTCATCAAAGTGAGATATGATGGCGACCTAAACTTAAATGGAGTTTGTGAGAGGCATTGGTGTCTGGATGTTTTCTGAAGTTCAAGCCAATAGTATTTTCTGAGAGATTGGATGTACAGTGTGAGAGAGAGGACACAGAAATGCTTCTAATAATTTTAGGGCTGGGGAAATTTAAATACAGAATTGGCCTCAGTTATAATAGGGTGGGGACACTTTATGACCAATGACTCTGTCAAGGCAACAGTCATCAGAATATAGATAGCATTTCAAGACTAGAGTCTGGATGAGGTCAACAAACGAAGAACTGAAGGTCCAAGGACAAATTATTGGAAGACTCCAACTTTAACAATGGGAGAAGAGGAGCTAACGAAGGAGACAGAGCAATGATTAAGCGAGTGAGGAATCCCTAAGAAGGAAGTGAGGACAGTGTACTTACAAAGAGGGGGTGAACACCTGTGTCAAGTGCTATTGGAAAAAGATAAAGTTTGAGAATTAACTATTACACAGATGCTGCCTGCCTTACAATGGGGCTATATTCCAATAAATCTATTGTAAGTTGAAACTATTGTAAATAAAAAATGCATTTAATACACCTAATCTACTAGACATTTTAGCTTAGCCAAGCGTACCTTAAACATATTCAGAACACTTACATTAACCAAAATCACTTAACACAAGGCCTATTTTATAATAAGGTATTGAATATCTCATGTAATTTTGAATACTGTACTGAAAGTGAAAACAATAATGGTTGAGTGAATATTCGAAGTGCAATTTCTACAGAATGCTTACCACTTTCGCAAAATCACAAAGTAGAAAACTTCTAAGTTGAACCATCATAAGTTGGGGACGATCCGTATTCAATAACCAAGAAGTCTTTAGCCATCTGAGAAGTCACAGTAGAGCAGCAGGTTTAAATTGTTTCAGATAAAATGCTTGCTGAGAAAACGGTGACACAAAAAATAGATGAGTCCTCAAGGATGTTTTATGCAAAAAGTCAAAGAAAAATGAGACAGTAATCTACAAACAAAGGAGATCACTCAGAACCAGAGATCAGAGTTGGAAACTACGTCAGGGAATAAGTCTTTTGCCTTAGTATTCAGCAGAGCTTGCTATAAACAGATGAGTAACATAAGCTGTTGAGCAAAGATGGGTATGAGAACAGGCAAGATGATCCGAAGCAGCTAAATGGCTCCATGAGAGCCAAGACCACATGCAGACAGCAGTGAGCTTAGTGCCTCAACAGACAGATGGCAGGAACCATTTTTGAACTGGGTATTATGAAAATCAGATATAAATCATTTAAGAAATATGAAGCAATTTAAAATAATCAAAGAAAAGGTGATTGTGAAAAACTAATGCAACTGAACTCAAAATTTAACTCAGAGCTTTAACCCAGTACATGGAGTGTTATAAACCTTTCATTATTCAGAAATGGGAAATTAAGCAGTTTGTCAACTATATTTATATTTTTATTCTGGCCCTGAGATTAGAGAGAAATTTATCATTTGGAGGTTTTCATAATGACAAAATGAATAATGTCATTGATAATATTTTTGCAATAATTGGAGGCAGCTTATGTTAAGTGGAAGGCATAATATGAGGTCAGGCATAGCATGCTCCAATTCTGTGGTTTTACAGATATCTGGTTTAGTGTAGGACTCACACTTGGAGACCTTAGGGGCATACATAGCTACTATAATGATCAGGTGTTTGGTTATTACTAAAAGTTGAGTGGGGTAATTTGATATGAGAATCACTAGTAAAAAGCCAGAACAGGTAAACTAGAGATTCGTGTTGGTTGTGTAAATGGCAGAGATATTTTGATGTGGAAATTCCAGACCTGTATTCTTACCTTAATTGAGGGCTATCCACCTCTTCATGAAGGTGGGCAGGAGGAATGCCTGCAACGCTACATTAAATTTCCCAATAGCAGTGTTGGAGCCTTATTTGTGGTTGAAAAGAGATACCAATGTTTTACATCTAAATAATATCAAATGCCTCCATCTATCACACAGAAACTCAATATGGTTCTTGTTACACATTAAAATCTAGTGATGACTATGTACCAATGAGATGACTTGCAGAAGACTCCCCTAAATAATGTATTAACATTTGAATGACAGATGATTTTCTGTATAGCTGCAATAATGAATCTGTTAAAAACAGCCACGGTAACAACAATAAATGTAGTTAGGTATAATTTATAACTCTGGATGTTTTTCCAGAATTAGTGTTAATGTCTATTACTAGTTGACTACTTACTACTTACTACCACACAAAATGTGAAGAGCTTTACAGAAATTATGTAATTAGATCCTCATAACAACTGGAAACAGTTTTATTGTCCATTTGACAGATGATATTAATAAAAACACCAGCAAACCACCTTGCCATATATGTATCTGTGTAACAATCCTGCATGATCTGCACATGTATCCCAGAACCTAAAGTACAATTAAAAAAAAAAAGTTGTGTGATATTTCACAAGTAGCAGAGGCCACGAATTGGAGCACTCAAACTATGAAGCTTATAATCTTAGTCGCTAAATTGTCTCACCTGCTTACCTGCTCCCCCTAGTTCGCAGATGGTCCTGGAAAAAGGAAATTTCAGGTACTAATGGCATTTTTCTCTTTCCAATTTGCTACGGCAGAAGAACATACAAAGAGCTGACCTTAGAGTGATACTAAATAACTTAGGAACAGCTTGAAAAAGATCGCCTAAGTGTGTAGAGGGAATGGGGTGTGTTATGAGTGTTTTGGGTGGGTGTTGGAGAAAGAAGGAAAAATCAAGGATAACAGTATTTTCCCTATTTCACTGTCTTTTGAAATCAAAACTAGCTCCAAAAGCTAATCTTAAAATACATGAAACCTATTAAATTAAGGGTTCTTGAGACCAAAGATCTGTTGTTGTCTAATCATACTATCAATTGGCTATGAAAACATTGTTTTTATTACAGTACGAGGAAGCCAAGAGTATGGTAATTATGTAGGTAGACTCTGAAGTCAGATTCTGGGATCAAACCCTAGTTCTGGTGATATCTTAGCTCCTGCAAGCCTCAATTTCCTTTTTTCTTCCTAGGTCTTAGGATCATGAGGAATAAATGAAGCAATCTATATGAGACATTTATTACATCCTTTACTGTGAGCTTTTATCATAGTGAGTTTTGATTTAATATTGGAAATCCATTTCTAGATTTTAGGAAGGATATTTTGAAGACTATTTTCTGCATACATTTAAAAACAAAATACACTCTAAATAGCCTGAGATGGTTGACTTGTGATTTTTGCCTGCATCTGAACATGCAGAAGATGTGCCTTGAAGATCCTCTACCACCTTCTGATCTGTCACTTTTCCCCAAGTTGTCCCCTTTCTCTGCTCTTGCTGGGTTTTCTTCACAATGTGGTTGCATAGTCCATTCTATCGCTAAAAAAGAACATTTTTAAATTGATGATTTCATTTACTTTTTTTTTCTTTTTTTTGGTAGGGTTTCACCTTTGTCACACGGGCTGGAGTGTGGTGGGGCCATCACAGTTCACTGCAGCCTCAACTGCCAGGAGTAGAGCAATTCTCCCACCTCAGCCCCCTGAGTGGCTGGGACTATAGGCGTGTACCACCACGTCTGGTAAAGTTTTGTATTTTTCACAGAGACAAGGTTTCTCCATTTTGCCCAGGCTGGCCTCAAACTCCTAGGCTAATGCAATTCATACTCCTCGGCCTCCCAACGTGCTGGGATTACAGGCATGACCTTTGAGCCTGGCCAGTTACATAGATTTTTTTGTAGGCTAGTTTCAATTTTAGCTAAAAACAAATAAACAGCCAATGAAACATGAAAAAAGAATGTTTTTCTAAAAATAAAATAACATTTCAAAATAATTTCAGACAATTTTTTTTTAATTTTTGTATTTTTTTTAATCACACGTTAAGTTCCGGGATACATGTGCAGATCTTGCAGGATTGTTGCATAGGAACACACATGCCATGGTAGTTTGCTGCCTCCATCCCCCAGTCACCTAAATTAAGTATTTCTCCTAATGTTATCCCTCCCCAGTCTCCTCACCCCCTGCTATCCCTCCCCTAGTTCCCAACCCCCCAACAGGCCCCAGTATGTGATGTTTCCCTCCCGGTGTCCATGTGTTCTCATTGTTCAACACCCACTTATGAGTGAGAACATGCAGTGTTTGGTTTTCTGTTCTTGTATCAGCTTGCTGAGAATGATGGTTTCCAGATTCATCCATGTCCCTGCAAAGGACATGTACTCATTCTTTTTTATGGCTGCATAGTATTCCATGGTATATATGTGCCACATTTTCTTTATCCAGTCTACCCTTGATGGGGATTTGGGTTGGTTCCAAGTCTTTGATACTGTAAACAGTGCCACAATGAACGTATGTGTGCATGTGTCTTTATAATAGAACAATTTATAATTCTTTGGCTATATACCCAGTAATGAGATTGCTGGGTCAAACGGTATTGCTATTTCTAGACCCTTGAGGAATCACCACACTGTCTTCCACAATGGTTGAACTAATTTACACTCCGAGTAACAGTGTAAAAGTGTTCCTATTTCTCCACATCCTCTCCAGCATCTGTTCTGTCCAGAATTTTTAATGATTGCCATTCTAACTGGCATGAGATAGTATCTCAGTGTGATTTCGATTTGCATTTCTCTAATGACCAGTGATGAGCATTTTTTCATATGTTCCTTGGCCTCATAAATGTCTTCTTTTGGAAAGTGCCTGTTCATATCCTTTGCCCACTTTTTGATGGGGTTGTTCTTTTCTTGTAAATTTGTTTTAGTTCTTTGTAGATTCTGGGTATTAACCCTTTGTCAGATGGGTAGCTTGCAAAAATTTTTTCCCATTCTGTTGGTTGCCGGGTCACCCTAATGTTTCTTTTGCTGTGCAGAAGCTTTTAAGTTTAATTAGATCCCATTTGCCTATTTTGGCTTTTGTTACCATGGCTTTTGGTGTTTTAGTCATGAAATCCTTGCCTATGCCTATGTCCTGAATGGTATTGCCTAGGTTTTCTTCTAGGGTTTTTATGGTGTTAGGTCTTATGTTTAAATCTTTAATCCATCTGGAGTTAATTTTTGTATAAGGTGTAAGGAAGGGGTCCAGTTTCAGCTTTCTGCACATGGCTAGCCAGTTTTCCCAACATCATTTATTAAGCAGGGAATCCTTTCCCTGTTGCTTGTTTTTATCAGGTTTGTCAAAGATCAGATGGCTGTAGATGTGTGGCATTACTTCCAAGGTCTATGTTCTGTTCCATTGGTCTATATCTCTGTTTTAGTACCAGTACCATGCTATTTTGAGTACAGTAGCCTTGTAGTATAGTTTTAAGTCAGGTAGTATGATGTCTCCAGCCTTGTTCTTTTTGCTTAGGATTGTCTTGGCTATGTGGGCTCTTTTTTGGTTCCATATGAAGTTTAAGGTGGTTTTTTCCAGTTGTGTGAAGAAGGTAAATGGTAGCTTGATGGGGATAGCATTGAATCTATAAATTACTTTGGGCAGTATGGCCATTTTCACAATATTGATTCTTCCTAACCATGAGCATAGAATGTTTTTCTATCTGTGTTCTCTTATTTCATTGAGCAGTGGTTTGTAGTTCTCCTTGAAGAGGTCCTTCACATCCTTTGTCAGTTGTATTCCTAGGTATTTATTTTTTCTTTCTAGCAATTGTGAATGGGAGTTGGCTCGTGATTTGGCTCTCTGTCTCTTATTGGTGTATGAGAATGCTTGTGAATTTTGCACATTGATTTTGTATCCTGAGACTTCTCTGAAGTTGCTTATCATCATAAGGAGGTTTTGGGCTGAAACGATGAGGTCTTCTAAATAGACAATCATGTCATCTGTAAAATAGAGACAATTTGACTTCCTCTCTTCTAATTGAATACGCTTTATTTCTTTTTCTTGCCTGATTGCTCTGGCTAGAACTTCCAATTCTATGTTGAATAAGAATGGTGAGAGAGGGCAACCTTGTCCAGTGCCCATTTTCAAAGGGAATGCTTCCAGTTTTTGCCCGTTCAGTACGATATTGGCTGTGGGTTTGTCATAAAGAGCTTTTATTATTTTGAGATACGTTCCGTCTATACCTAGTTTATTGAGAGTTTTTAGCATAAAGGTCTGTAGAATTTTGTTGAAGGCCTTCTCTGCATCTGTTGAGATAATCATGTGGTTTTCGTCTTTGGTTCTGTTTATGTAATGGATTACATTTATAGATTTGCATATGTTGAACCAGCCTTGCATCCCCAGGATGAAGCCAACTTGATCGTGATGTATAAGCTTTTTGATGTGCTGTTGCATTTGGTTTGCCAGTATTTTATTGAAGATTTTTGCATCGATGTTCATCATGGATATTGGCCTGAAATTTTCTTTTTTAGTTGTATCTCTGCCAGGTTTTGGTATCAGGATGATGTTGGTCTCATAAAATGACTTAGGTAGAATTCCCTCTTTTTGTATTGTTTGGAATAGTTTCAGAAGGAGTGGTACCAGCTCCTCTTTGTACATCTGGTAGAATTTGGCTATGAACCTGTCTGGACCTGGACTTTTTTTGGTTGGTAAGCTATTAATTGCTGCCTCAACTTCAGATCTTGTTATTGGTCTAGTCAGGGATTCACTTCTGCCTGGTTTAGTCTTGGGAGGGTGCAAGTGTCCAGTAATTTATCCATTTCTTCTAGATTTACTGGTTTATGTGCATAGAGTTGTTTGTAGTAATCTTGGATGGTAGTTTGTATTTCTGTGAAATCAATGGTGATATCCCCTTCATCATTTTTTATTGCATCTGTATAATTCTTCTCTCTTTTCTTTTTTATTAGTCTAGCTAGTGGTCTATCTATTTTGTTGATCTTTTCAAAAAACCAGCTTCTGGATTTACTGATTTTTTGAAGGGTTTTCGGTGTCTCTATCTTTTCACTTCTGCTCTGATCTTAGTTATTTCTTGTCTTCTGCTAGCTTTTGAATTTGTTTGATTTTGCTCCTCTAGTTCTTTTAATTATGACGATAGGGTGTCAAATTTAGATCTTCACTCACTTCTCATTTGGGCATTTAGTGCTATAAATTTCCCTCTAGACACTGCTTTAAATGTGTCCTAGAGATTCTGGTACATTGTGTCTTCATTCTCATTGGATTCAAAGAATATCTTTATATCTGCCTTCATTTCATTATTTATCCAGTTGACATTCAGGAGCAGGTTGTTCAGTTTCCATGTAGTTGTGTGGTTTTGAGTGAGCTTCTTAATCCTGAGTTCTAATTTGATTGCACTGTGGTCTGAGAGACTGTTATGATTTCCATTCTTTTGCATTTGCTGAGGAGTGATTTACTTCTTATGTGGTCCATTTTAGAGTAAGTGTGATGTGGTGCTGAGAAGAATGTATATTCTGTGGTTTGGGGTGGAGAGTTCTGTAGATGTCTATTAGGTCCACTTGGTCCAGATCTGAGTACAAGTCTTGGATATCCTTATTAATTTTTTGTCTCATTGAGCTAATATTGACAGTGGAGTGTTAAAGTCTCCCACTATTATTGTGTTGGAGTCTAAGTCTCTTTGTAGGTTGTTAAGAACTTGCTTTATATATCTGGGTGCTCCTATATTGGGGCATATATATTTAGGATAGTTAGCTCTTCTTGTTGCATTGATCCTTTTACCATTATGTAATGCCCTTCATTGTCTCTTTTGATCTTTGTTGGTTTAAAGTCTGTTTTATCAGAGACGAGAATTGCAACTCCTGCTTTTTTTTGCTCTCCATTTGCTTGGTAAATCTTCATCCCTTTATTTTGAGCCTGTGTGTGTCTGTGCATCTGAGATGCATTTCCTGAATATAGCACACCAATGGGTCTTGACTTTTTATCCAGTTTGCCAGTCTGTGTCTTTTGATTGGGGTATTTAGCCTGTTTACGTTTAAGGTTAATATTGTTATGTGTGAATTTGATCCTGCCATTTTGATACTAGCTAGTTGTTTTGCCTATTAGTTGATGCAGTTTCTTCATTCTGTTGATGGTCTTTACCATTTGTTGTGTTTTTGCAGTGGCTGGTACCAGTTGTTCCTTTCCATGTTTAGTGCTTCCTTCAGGAGCTTTTGTGAGGCAGGCCTGGTGGTGATGACAAAATCTCTCAGCAATTGCTTGTCTGTAAAGGATTTTATTTCTCATTCACTTACGAAGCT
Organism: Cacajao melanocephalus; assembly: GCA_963573385.1. Taxonomy (NCBI): domain Eukaryota; kingdom Metazoa; phylum Chordata; class Mammalia; order Primates; family Pitheciidae; genus Cacajao; species Cacajao melanocephalus. The sequence continues at coordinate 27,959 of CAUYLG010022404.1, read as the reverse complement.
TACTTTGGCTGGACATGAAATGCTAGATTGAAAGTTCTTTTCTTTAAGGATGTTGAATTTTGGCTCCTACTCTCTTCTGGCTTGTAGGGTTTCTGCCGAGAGATCCACTGTGAGTCTGATGGGCTTCCCTTTGTGGGTGACCTGACCTTTCTCTCTGGATGCCCTTAGCATTTTTTCCTTCATTTCAACCCTTGTGATTCTGACAATTATGTGCCTTGGAGTTGTCTTCTTGAGGAATATCTTTGTGGTATTCTCTGTTTTTCCTGGACTTTGAATGTTGACCTGCCTTGCTAGGTTAGGGAAGTTCTCCTGCATAAGATCCTGAAGAGTGTTTTCTAGTTTGGATTCATTCTCCTTGTCACATTCAGGTACACCGATCAAACACAGATGAGGTCTTTTCACATAATCCCATATTTCTTGGAGGCTTTGTTCATTTCTTTTCATTCTTTTTTCTCTAATCTTGCCTTCTCTTTTTGTTTTATTGAGTTGATCTTCAATCTCCGATACCCTTTCTTCTGCTTTATCAGTTCAGCTATAGAAACTTGTGTATGCTTTGTGAAGTTCTCATGCTGTGTTTTTCAGCTCCATCAAGTCATTTATGTTTTCTCTAAGCTTGTTATTCTAGTTAGCATTTTGTCTAACCTTTTTTCAAGGTTCTTAGTTTCTTTGCATTGGATTAGAACATATTCCTTTTTCTCAGAGAACTTTGTTACTACTCACCTTCTGAAGCCTGCCTCTGTTAATTCATCAAACTGATTCTCCGTTCAGTTTTGTTCCCTTGGTATTGAGGAGTTTCGATCCCCTGGAGGAGAAGAGGCATTCTGGTTTTTGGTGATTTCATCCTTTTTGTGCTGGTTTCTCTCAATCTTCATGGATTTATCTACCTACTGTCTTTGAAGTTGGTGACTTTCAGATGAGGTCTCTGAGTGGACATCCTTTCTGTTGATGTTGAAGCTATTTATTTCTGTGTTTTAGTTTTCCTTCTAACAGTCAGGCCCCTCTGCTGTAGGACTGCTGGAGGTCCACTCCAGACCCTACTTGCCTGGGAATCATCCACGGGGGCTGCAGAACAGCAAGGATTGCTGCCTGTTCCTTCCTCTAGTAGCTTCATCCCAGAAGGGTGCCTGCCAGATGTCAGCCAGAGCTCTCCTGTATGATGTGTTTCTTTGGATATACAGGGGTCAGGGAGCCACTTGAGGAAGCACTATGTCCCTTTTCAGAGCTCAAGTGTTGTGTTGGGAGCTCTGTTGCTCCCGTCAGAGCTGCCGGGTAGGGACGTTTAAGTCTGTTGCAGCGGAACTCAAAATCACCACTTTTCCCAGGTGATCTGTCCCAGGAAGGTGGGGCCTTATTAATAAGTCCCTGACGAGCTGCTGCCTTTTTTCAGAGATGCCCTGTCAGGTAAGGAGAGAGTCTAGTCACAGTCTCCCTGCAGAGATATTGCTGAGCTGCCTTGGGCTCCACCCAGCTGCTGTGTAAACTTCCTTGTGATCTTGTTTACACAGGTAAGGTTAGAACTGCCTTGGTAATGGCAGACTGCCTCAGTAATGGCAGAAGGCCTTGCCCCAACTGAGTTCGACCGACCCAGGTCAAGCTCAAATTGCTGTGCTGGGTGCGAAAATCTCAAGCCAGTTCATTTCAGTTTGCTGGTGTTTGTGGTTGTGGGACCTGCCGAGCCAGTTCACTTGACTCCCTTCATTCAGCCCCATTTTTTCAGGAGAATGGGTGGCTCTGTCTCACAGGCATTCCAGGTGCCAGCTAAAATGGCTACCCAGATTTGTGCTGGAAACCCATGGCACTTGTTGGCCCAGCGAGAATCTCTTGGTCTGTGGGCTGTGAAGACCGTGGGAGAAGTACAGTATCTGAACCAGGGTGCCGGAGTGGCTGGAAAAGTCCCCAATTGCCTCCGTTGGGCAGGAGGTGGGGTCCTCCAGCCTGTTGCACTTCCCAGGTGAGGCAGCACCCTACTCTGCCTTGGTTCGCCCTCCTTGGGCTACACCCACTTTCCAACCAGTCCCATTGAGATGAACCTGGTACCTCATTTGGAAATGCAGAGATCACTCGCATTCTGCATCGTCGCTTTCACTAGGAACTGCGCTCTGGAGTTGTTCCTATTCGGCCATCTTGGCAGAAGTCTGGAATTACTGGTTTTTACGTTACAAGAAACCTGGTTCTGCCTCAGAACCAGGATCAGGATAAGGCAATCAAAGACACAGAGTGTAATTTTTAAGGAGGACTTCCCTCTCAGGTGGCAACCCTACACTTGCATGATCCTGAGAGTGAGGGCCTCCTTAAATGTTAAGCCCCAGGCACCTGCTTGACTCACCCAGGTCCTGATCCTGCTGAGCATGCACTTTCAACTCTTATAGTTGCTTCACGAATTGCTCTTCCACATTTTTGAACCAATTTACAATTTCCTCAACAAGGTGTCAGAGTTCCAGTTATACCACAGTCTTGTTAAATGTGATGGAATACTTGAAAACTTTTGTTAATCTTATGAATGTGTTGGTTTAATGTATACTTCACTTGAACATATCATATGTTTTTCAGCCTTTCCTATTGCTTTTTTCTGTAAATTGCCTTTCATATTCTCTGCCAATTTCTATTGTATTGCCTACCTTTTACTTATATATATAAGAAATATGTATATATAAATATGTGTATATTTATATATTTTTATATATTTTAAAATATATATACATAAATATTTTTATATTTAAAATTATATAAATATATACATATTTATATATACATAAAATGTATATATATAAACAATGTTTATACATAAAATATGTATGTATATATACACACATATATACATATTTTTAATATACAGACAGGATCTTGCTCTGTCACCCTGGAGTGCAGTGGTGCAATCATAGCTCACTGCAGCCTCAAGCTCCTGAGCTCAAGCAATCCTCCTACCTTAGCTTCCTGGGTAGCTGGAACTACAGACATGTGCCACCATGCCAGCTAATTTTTGTTGTTGGTAGAGATGGAGTCTCACTGTGTTTCCTAGATTGGTCTGAAACTCCTGGCCTCAAGCAGTCTTGCCTCAGCCTCCCAAAATGCTGCTATTACAGGCAGGAGCCACTGTGCCTGGCCCATTTTCTTATTGATTTATGAGATCTTATATTCTGAATGCTAAACTTTTTGTGTTATATAAGGGTATATATAGAGAGATTATCGTAGATCTATTCTCCCAGTCTTTGTTTTGTCTTTTATATTCTTTTGTTACACAAAAATTTTACATTTTAATATACTCAAATTACATCTCTTGTTACCTTTTTATTGTATTTTCTCCCTGCCCTAACAAATGCTGTAAAAAATATTTTTATAGGTTTTATTCTAAAGTTAAAATTTTTGCTTTTAACTTTTAAGTCTTTAGTTTACTCCAAACATACTTTTGTATATGGTATAAAGCTTTCTGCATGAAGAACCTATTTCCATAAAGAGAGAAAAAAGTTTAAAGATTATTTAAGTTTAAAGATTTATTTTTAAAGATTATTAAAGATTATTTATAATTTTTGACTTAGGAACTACAGTTATTAAAACTTATCCCAAAGAAAGGAACAGAGATGCATGCAAAGAATTACTAGCGTGATGATCACATCATCCTACTTATATGGGTGATTGCAGATACTCTAAATATTTAACAGTGGGAAGATGGGTGAAATAAATTTAGTTATAGTTGTATAATGTAACAGTATAAAGCTATAAAATAATAATACATTTGAAGAAAATTTAATGACATGGAAATAAGTTAATGACAGCCCTTAAGTGGAAAGAGCCAATTAAAGCAGTGGACAGAGTTTAATATTACTTTGGGGAAAAATACATTAAAGTACACAAAGGTTGAAATACTATTTATTAAGCTGTTAGTGGTTGTTATCTCTGGATTATAAAATTGTGGATGGATGATTTTCTTTCCTTTTCATATCTATATTTTCTCCAGTTAATATGCATTGCCTTTTTTTTTTTTTTTTTTTTTTTTTTTTTTTTTTTTTGAGACAGTCTCACTCTGTTACCCAGACTGGAGTGCAGTGGCACCATCTTGGCTCAGTGCAGCCTACACCTCCTGGGTTCAGGTGATTCTCCTGCCTCAGCCTCCCAAGTGGCAGGATTTTAGTAGCAAACATGGATGTTTTAAAACAAACATTGCAAGGAATGAGGTTAATAGAGCACTTATAAGTGCTTAATGTGAAATAAATCATCTTTGTCATCTACTAGTATAGTTACAAGGATTGAAACTCTGGAATCTTCATGACAGAACTGAGGTCAAACATTCTGCTTGATGGTCCTCTGTATTTCTATGGTCACAAGTCCTGATTTGGGTTTCAGAAAATATTACTATCATAACTGTAGATTATGGATGCCTGCTGAAACCACAGGGAGTCTCAATTCCATATCTTAATCATTTTAATTCTGATTTATTTTTACAGAAGTAGAAATCAAGTTTGTGGTTCAACAACTACAATTTAGTGAGGCAAATGTAGTCATTCTGGTAGTTATAAAAGATGTTGCCTTCTTTGAGATGAGGCAGGAAGCCTCTTATCAGCTAGGGGATGCCATAAATGACTTGAAGATACTTGGTTTTGAAATCCTGTGATTAGTAGGAGGTCCAAAATTTTCTCCCACCCAAATGAGCCAGGTTTTCTCAAACATCAAATAAAATCTAACCTTGGTTTGACCTTTTTGAGAGATACTTTCATTTCTTTTTCCATCACCAGCAGGACACACATGCAGTATGCTTTATGTAAAAAATATAATTCTGAAGATAAGATGAAACAGAATTTTAAATTTTTTACATTTTGAAAAGATTTTAAAGCATTCAAAAGTACCAAGGTTAATTTAATAGATATGTCGAACCCAGTGGTGTGGTAGTCATCGTTAGTAATTAACTCTCCAGAGGAAAACACAACATTTGCTGGTTTGTAGCATTGGCTGGTTTCTGTGGTATAAACACTTCCACCATGGCTGATTCCAGGCCACCTCCTTGACACCATTGAATGGGGAGTTGGGGGAAGATATACACAGATACACATGATCAGTTTGCCTGGTGTAAATCAGCTCCAGGACATTTCCTTCTTTCTTTCTTTTTTTTTTTTTTTTTTGTTATGGAGTCTCACTCTGTCTCCCAGGTTGGAGTACAGTGGCACAATCTCAGCTCACTGCAACCTCTGCCTCCTGGGTTCAAGTGATTCTCCTGCCTCAGCCTCCTGAGTAGCTGAGAGTACAGGCACATGCCACCACGCCTGGCTACTTTTGTATTTTTAGTAGAGATGGGGTTTCGCCATGTTGGCCAGGCTGGTCTTGAACTCCTGACCTCAGATGATCCACCTGCCTTGGCCCCCGAAAGTGCTAGGATTACAGGTATGAGCCACTGTGCCTGGCTGGACATTTCTGATTACACCCAATAACCATAAATAATAAATGTTAATAACTTAGCAGTTTTGCATGATTTTTCTTAACAAAAGAAAACAGTAATAATGTTGAAGTATTTTGTTTCTCTCCACAGATTGATTTCCTTACCTTCCTCTCCCAGCCATTATCAAGAATCTGGTATGTATTCCTTTATATCATGTTTTTGTACTCTTCCTACATGTACATGTATGCAAAAGAATACATAATTATGCTTTGCATATTTTGAATTTTTATCTAATGCTGTCATGTTGCACATATTCTTCAACTCTCTGTCCCCTTCAATATTATGTTTTAAAAATCTATTCATATTAATATGTACAGATGCAGTTCATCTATTTTAACTATTGACTGTGCTCTATCATGAAAATATCAAAATTTATTCATCCATCCTGTTACAATGAACATTCATGAATGTTGTTTCTAATTTTTTACTAATACAAATGATGTTGTAATAAGCTTAAAGATATGTCTCAGTATGTAAAGTTACTACACCTAGAATTGAAATGAATGGATTGTAGGGAATGCTCATTTTCTACTTTAGTAATATTGATAAATTGTTCTTTAAGTAGTTGTTCCAATTTACACTTCTTCCAGAAATATATGAGAGTTTCTCATTTCCATATCTTTGTCAATTCTTGATATCACCAGACTTTTAAAGTGCAGCCAACCTTAGGGTATAAAATGTTACCTTGTTTTAATTTTCATTTCCCAGACTGCTAGTTAGATTGGTCATTGTGTTAGTGCACAAGCTAAGCAGCTGTAACAAAGAGACCTCCAGACATAGTAATCTAGGCAAGAACTTAAATAAAAAAGATCTTTTTCTTACTTAATCTTATGTTGGACAGTCCAGGCTAGCAAGAGGGCTCTGTTCCACACAGTCACTCAGGGATCCTTCCATTTGCTACACTGCTATCCCTTAGGTCATCAACCTTGTCTTCCTGGTTGAAGTCAGGTTGTTGCCACATACCAGCTTTTGGAAAAAAAGCTCAAGGAAAGCAATTTTCTTGCAGACAAATAAGGCAGAAGTTGCACACATCCCTTCTACTTGCATTTCATTGGCAAGAACTTAGTCTCGTGAATAGGAAATATATGTCTCTGACTGGGCAGCCATGTCCAGGAAGAAGGAGGCAATTGAGAAAGTGCTAGCATTCCTTTCCAAGCAGATATTTGTTGGCTTTTGGGGTTTACTCTTCCATGACTCAGCTGGTAATACATTGTGCCCATTTTAATTTTACTTTTTTTCTTATTGTTTCATAAGAAGCCTTCATATGCTCTAGATTTGATTATTTATTTATACAATAATTTTGATTATTTAAATGTACCAGTATATATACCTCAATAAAGCTATTCTAAAATATTCTCATTTGTGATTTAAACAAGCCATATCATATTCTTTCAATAAATTAATATTTCTTTTGTAAAGTGAATAAAATTACCCCATCCCAATTTTCTCTTTTCCAGAAATATAATTTTACCTACTAACTTAAGAAAAATTATAGTTTCATGAAAATTTCTTTAGGCTGATGTAAGCTGCTTAAAGTTAAAACAGAAAAAAAATATGTGGTTTCTTCTATACTGTTGAACCCTCCAAGAATATCTGACAATCTGTATGAGATTGTGGTGATTTTTTTGACCACTCTGAATTTCAGTTTTCTCAACTGTAAGTATAATATTAAATGCAGAGAAAATGCTCTGTGGAATGCAAATTTTTTAATTGTTAGGAATTAGAATTACAAATAGTATTTCAATAGCATGCAGAAGATTTCATTTAAAATGTCAATATCCTGTTTTCAGTTTTACTGTTATATTCTATATACCATTAAACAGATATTCCATACTCTATATCAGGGGCTGACATTTGACAGTCACTGCCATCTCTGGGTGTGTGTGTGCACATGTGTGTGTAGGTGTGGTTGGAATAAGAGCCATGTGCCCAACCACATCTATGTGAGTCAAGACTCTCCTGAGAGCTGCCTTTATTTTGAGCTGCTCCGTTCCTAATGGCAACCTGAGAGACTGGCTTTCCAGCCTGTTTTCAAGCAGTTCTCAGCTAAGCCACATCACTGCAAGTTATGCCTCAGAATTTCTGTTGCTGCTTCAGGCCAGCCCAGCTTGGCATTCATCACTGCCTTCCTTGGGCAGTTCTCAGTTTCCTGCAATGTCTCATCCTGCCTGTCACACCCAGTGACAGCCTGTTATAGTTGGGTGGGCAGCACTAAATGGCTGCCACCTGGTTCAGCCCCATCCATCAGTGCCTTTCCTAAGCATCTCTGCTCCAGCACCGCCCTTCATGGGGAGCCTCAGGCTTGGCTGAGGAAAAAGAGGGTTGATAGAGACAGAGATACAGAGAGAAACAAGAATGCCCTGAGGTGTGATTTTTACGTTATTGGTGATAAACCATCTATAAAAAGTTAGAAAGGAGAATTTAGCAACATGGTGAAGAAGGGAGTTCTTTAAAGAGAATAAAGGAAAAGCTTCATAAGTTTGTTGATGTGCTTGAATTTAATTTAAAAATAAGGACAGTAGTACTCTTGCACCAAAATGCAGAACAATTATTTCATGCTTTGTAACCCAACCCTGTAGGTGATAGGAATGGCCCCATGAGGAAGAGGAAGGGAACTGAAGTAACTGTTTGGTAGCCAGGGTCAGGAAATTAGCAGAGTTAGGGTCTGTGTCCTCCCTCCTACCAAGGAGGGGATTAGCACTGGCCCATTTCATTAACATTTATTGAGCAACTTCTATATGCAAAGAGTTATCCTGCCTGTTGGGATATAGCAGAAACTGAAACAAATGAGGTTAAATCTTTTATGCCTGGGATTTTACTGCTTTCATGGAACTTAAATTGGGATGATAGGGTATGGAAGAGGTTAATGGCCAGAAACAGACAGAAAGGCACATGATAATTAAAATAAATAAACAAATAGTTACCTGTCAGTTACTGGTAAATGCTAAATGTCATAGTCCATTTTGTGTTGCTATAACAGAAAACCTTAGACGGTAATTTATTTAAAAAGGAAATTTATTCTTCACAGTTCTGGACCCTGGAGAGTCCATTATCAAGGTGGGGGCACCTGGTGAGGGCCTTCCTGCTACATTATTTTATGGCAGAAGGTGAACAGGTCAGAGTATGAGAGTGCAAGTGAGCAGGAAGGGGCCAGACTTGCTGTGATAACAAGCCCACTCGAAATAACTAACTCACTCCTGTGGTAATGACATTGATTCATGAGGACGCTGCCTTCATGACCTCATCGTCTCTTATTTAGCCCCACCTCCCAACACTGTTGCATTGGGAATTACGTTTACAACACATGAACTTTAGAGGACACCTTTAAACCGTAGCACTGTGTGATTATTTTTAAAAAGTGATGTGAAAGCAACTGAGGTCATCAAAGAAGGTGTTTCTGAAAAATTAACATGTAAGCTGCTATAGATCAAATGTTTACGATCTATAGCGCCCCCCCCCTCAACACACACAAATTCATATATTGAAATCCTAACCCCCAATGGGAGGGTGCTAGAAGATGGAGCCTTTGGAAGGTGAATAGGTTCTTAAGGGTGGAGCCCTCATGAATGGGACTAATGCCCTTCTAGAAGAGACCCCAGAGAGACCCCTTACTCTTTGCATCTTGTGAGAACTCAGCAAGAAGACAGCCATCTATGAACCAGGAAACAGACCCTCGCCTGACAGAAAATCTATCAGCACCTTGATCGTGGATTTCCAGCCTCCAGAACTACGAGAAATAAATTTCTCTTGTTGATAATTCTCCCAGTCTATGGTGGTTTTGATATAGCAACCCGAACTAAGACATAAGTTGAGACCTGAATGATAAGAAGTAGAAAATCATGTTAGTTAGAGGGCAAGAGTTCGCTGGGCAGAGGCCTCAGCTAGCATGAAGGACCAAAAGTAGGATCAAGTTTAAAAGGTCCCAGTGGAGCTAGGAAGAAGGCCAGTGGGCCTACAGTGGGGCGGGTGAGGGCAGAAAGCAAAGAGGTGTGTGTGGAGAAGTGGCTGACCCTGGATCACACAGCTGTCAGGTGGGATTAGGATAAGGAAATAAGTCCAAGGGTTTAGCCCAGGCAGAGATCCACTGTTTGGGGCATCTAGGGCACTGAGGAAGCTATGGTTCTCAGAATCATATGACTATCAGGTTCATAAAGTTTATCTGGGTTGGCTCAAGGACCAGTGTTTGATGGTGGAGGGTAGGCATTGAGGAGATAGGAGCCCTTACAAAAACAGGATCAAACCCTGCAAGATAGACTAGTGGGCATTAGATGAGTTGGTGAAGGTCTCAGCTGAATGAAGTGAAACCCCATTACAAGACAGAACAGAGAGACATGCTTCTTGTGAAGGCTGAGTAGGAACACTGCAGGTCTTCATTCACACAGGAATCTGGGACTTGGTTCAGCTTCTGGGATCCCATACCATGAACTTGGGACAGCAAACATCTCCAGAACCCACTTGCTCATAGAGTGGGAGCTCCAGTGTACTGAAAGGTCAAACTTCTGTTGGCTTAAATACTCACCTGGGTGAGCCTAAAGATGGCAGGTCATTTTGTAAGCACTGAGACAGACAACCAGTTGGAAAGAATCTTGCTTTTGATGGTTTAGGATCAATTTCAGAGCTCTGTGTCTTTCAGTTTGGGTGCCTCTCAAGCCAAATCTTTATTTATTGATTGATTTTTTACATTGTAAAGCAACCAATTGATAAAGGAACAAAGGTGAAAGTTCATTGTGAATAAGACTTGATTTTGCATTCCAAAGACAGATGTACCCTGGATTAGGTTAGGCAATGAAGCTTTATGTGACAAGTAACATCTCAGGATAGCTGAAAATGTCCCTGTTTCTAAAGACACACCATGTCAAACTTCATAGTCTCTCATTTTTGTGGCAAGGAAAAACTCCACATGGCCCCAAAGCCCATGCTCTTATAATTAGACCATCCTGTCTCCTAGTAAGCATATTTTTCACATTTTTATCTGTTGTAGTCAAATTAGACCACAGTTATGTGGAACTAAAATGAGGCATCATTCATGGAGATGTACTATGTAATGTTAAATGAAAATGTATGTGCCCGTTTGCTGAGCTAAAACCATGTAGATAGATAATACACCTGCCTAAATACAGCATATGGAGTGCTTTCTATAAAATGATAACAGCGAAGCCATCATTATTTTCACTAGAGACATTCATTTCTTCGATAGTCCCCAACCTTTTGGGCATCAGGGATTGGTTTCGTGGAAGAAAAGTTTTCATTGGACTGGGGTGGGTTGGGAGGGGTTGGTTTTAAAATGATTCAAGTGTACTACATATATTGTGTACTTTATGTGTATCATTATTACATTGTAATACATAATAAAATAATTATACCACTCACCATAGTGTTGAATCAGTGGAAACGCTGAACTTGTTTCCCTGCAATTAGATAGTCTCGTCTGGGGGTGATGGGAGACAGTGACAGAGCATCAGGCATTAGATTCTCATAAGGAGCATGCAGCCTAGATCCCCTGTATGCACAGTTCACAGTAGAGTTCACAGTCCTATGAGAATCTAATACCACTGCTGATCAGACAGGAGGCAGAGCTCAGGCGGTGATGTGGGTGATGAGGAGTAGCTATAAATACAGATAAAGCTTTACTCACTTCTCCAGCACCACTCACCTCCTGCTGTGCAGCCCATTTCCTAACAGGCTATGGAATAGTACCAGTCTGTGACCCAGGGGTTGGCGACCCCTGCCTTACTGTGTCCTAGGCACTATGCTGAGCACATTTTACATGATCTCATTTACCTTATACCATTGTTTCTAAGCAAAAGTAATGTACTCATCAAATCTCAGGGCTTGGGAGGTCATCTGGTCTGACTTATGTCATTTGACTTATAGCATATTTTCCATTGATATATCTTCTTTACTTCATGAGACTTGGGAAATCACTTATTTGAACTTCCTTTTTTTTTTCTTGCTACAATGAGGGCAATCATACATTAAACTATTTAGGTTGGTAACAAAAGTAATTGTGGTCTTTGCCATTTACTTTTAATGGCAAAGTGTGCTTTTATACTTTTGCACCAATCTAATAACTACTTGGTTCATAGATATCATAGTGAGAAAGGACCTTGAGAGGCGTGAACCAGGTTTCCGCCTTCAGACGACTGGGGCTGTCTATTTATAAATAGGAGGACAAGACAGGTGAAGTCACCTTCCCAAGGCCACACAGCTAGAGAAGGGTACAATCAAAACTAGCATCCTGGTCTTCTGTCTCATATTAAGATCTTTTTGCCTAAGCTGAGCTTCAGATGAGAGCAAGAGTCAAAGTGTACTGGGCTATAGCACATGTCTGCCATTGGTTCTCCCTGACCAGTTGTACCTTCAAAGCACAGAATGAAAGGGTGGGGGTGGAATAAAATGTGATTCCTGTGAATGGGATATTGTGCTTCTAACTTGCCAATTCGTGGGGAATTTAGGAAAGGCTGTTAAAACCAAAAACGACGGCTCAGACTAAGCATCACTCCAAGGAAAATGATCACAGCCTTGTAACAACATTTTACCCAGGTAATGAGAGTCACATGCCTTCCTCCTGCCTTACCTCCTGTACTGGGAGCAAGACTGCTCTGCTCCATCCTTTCCACCTGCCAACATCCCAAACCTCAGTCTGGGACATCTCCAGTGTGCAATACAGGATTTAAAAGGAAATAAAGAGAGAAGATAATGAGGGGACCTTTCTTTTCTTTCTTTTTTTGAAACAGAGTCTCACTCTGTCACCCAGGCTAGAGAGCAGTGACACAATCTCAGCTCACGGCAGCCTCTACCTCCCGGATTCAAGCAATTTTCCTGCCTTAGCCTCCCAAGTAGCTGGGTTTACAGGTGTGCACCATCATGCCTGGCTAATTTTTGTATTTTTAATAGAGACAGGGTTTTGCCATGTTGGCCAGGCTGGTCTTGAACTCCTGACTTCAGGTGACCCACCTGCCTCAGCCTCCCAAAGTGCTGGGATTACAGGTGTGAGCCACCATGTTCCTGGGTGTGGGCCCATCCCTGAGGAAGCGTTTCTGCGAGGCTCAAGTCATTTTTAAAAATGCAGAAGTGGCAATTAGCACAAGGGCTCATTTGTGCATGTGTGTGTGTGTGTGTGTGTGTGTGTGTGTGTGTGTATGTTGTCAGGGAGCACTTTCTCCCTTATGACTGCACCTTAGAACCAGTCTTTCCTGACCCACTAATGAGTTTCCTGAAAGGCAGAGAAATCACCCCTCTACTATGGAAAGAGCCAATTGCAGAAAAATCTCTAGTGAAACAGAAAGATGTGAACAAACATAAAATGAACATTGATTTAATGCAGATGCTGGCACCACCCAGGAAACAAGGAATAAAAGGCAATGTTTGGGGAGAAGCAAGATCATCTCTTGAAAGAAAGGAGAAAGCAAAAGAACACATTAAAAGACCAAGAATTGGCAGCAAGGAATTTGTCTTATAACAGGCATAACCCTGTCAACCAGAACATGTGAAGAAATGACTCTGTAAGTGAAAAGAAAAACATGAAGCTTTAACAGACAATGAAGAACCCAACCAAAACCTGAAGCCTGCTTCCCAAGCTGTAAAACTGTGAGGAGGAATTAGAGCTTAAACTGTGCTCACCCTGGCATAATTTATTTACAAATAAATTATATATCCATATAATTATATTCATATAATTTATTTATAAATAAATCACTCACAATACCGCCCATACTATGCTTGATGATTTATCCTTACATGACCCCTTTGCATTCAAAGTATCATTAGGCAGCTGAGTAACAAACATAGCTAAATTTTGATGGGATTGGAGGCTGGAGAAGAGAGGAGGAAAGGATGGGGAACCCCAAGAATTAGCTGGATTTTGCAGTGGGGCTCTCACAGCGAAAGACTATTGTATATCAGGGCTCTCTGTACCTTTACCTACTTGCCAGGGAGAAGAGTGTGATGGAGTTAATGACCTGAATTAAATTTCTAACAGCAGATTAAGGGTGTGCTAGGGGACTGAGTCAGTGAGTGAGTCAAATCCCACTCCACCCAGGAGCAAAACGACAATAGAGTCTTTCAGAGCATGGGTGTGAGTCATGCCAGAGCATCAAGCCATGCAATCCACACCCTGACATCACTCCTACCGTCCCCTGCTGGGCCCACAGAGTGGTTGTGGAAGCAGTGATTGGATTTAAATCAAATTCAACTCTATTAAGTTAACCTTTGCAAGGTCAACATCTGTTACTTGCTTTGTGGCCAGGCAGCAATCTCGACAATGAGTGTGGATGGCTTCATTAATGAGGCTTTGCTAATAGAAATCTGGGTCCTGATTAGATTGTGTGCAGCCTGTGTTTGTGGACTCTAATGTATTTTACCGGGCTTTTCAGAGTTGTCAGTTGTATGCAGAAAATTATAATAGCAAATGTATTTTTAAAAAATCTGGATTGGCCAGGCACAGTGGCTCATGGCTGTAATCCCAGCACTTTGGGTGGCTGAGGCAGGTAGATCACTTGAAGTCAGGAGTTTGAGACCAGCCTGGTCAACATTGCAAAACCCTGTCTCTACTGAAAATATCAAAAAGAAAAAAAAAAAAAGATGGGTATGATGGCTGGTGCCTATAGTCCTAGCTACTTGGGAGGCTGAGGCAGGAAAATCACTTGAACCCAGGAGGTGAAGGTTGCAGTGAGCCAAGATCGTACCACTGCACTCCAGCCTGGGTGACAGAGCATGAGTCTATCTAAGTCTAGCTATATTAGCATTAAGTATGTGTGTGTGTATATGTATATGATTACAGAGTGCTTATATGCACAAAATTGTTAAAAGTGCATATATGCGTTGTTTCTTTAGACAGAGTCTCACTCTATCATCCAGGCCGGAATACAGTGGCATGATCATAGCTCAGTGAAGCCTCATCTTCTGGGGTCAAGCAATCCTCCCATCTCAGCCTCTTTAGTAGCTGGAACTACAGGCATGTACCACTGTGCCTGCTAAATTTTTTCATTTTTTTAAGAAATAGAGTCTCACTATGTTTCCCAGGCTGGTCTTGAATTGTTGGTCTCAAACAATGCTTTTGCCTTGTCCTCGCACAGTGCTGAGATTATAGGCATAATCCACCATGCCTGGCCCATGGAAACATTTTTGTTGCAATATAAATGTCCAACAAACAAGTGCCTATCAGTAGGATATTGTTTAATTAGATTATCGTATGTCTATACAATGGGATATTACAAAGCCGTTAACAAGAAAAAGGTATATTGATACATATGCATGCATGCTATTATAAAATACTATTATTTTTAAGCATCTTAAGATACTTTAAGTGAAAAAAACTGTGGTAGAAAAATATGTAGTAGAATTCCATTTATGTAAAAATAAGATATACATAGATGTAAATCTATATTAAGGTTTAGACAGTCTCTGGAAAATGGAGAAATTGCGATTAATTGGATTAGGCTCAGGAGAGGGACTGGTGGGCTGGTAGAAATAGCGTGGTGGAAGAAATAATTAGTTGGTTAAAATTAGTTTTCTTCTAAACGCATCTTTTAAGATATGTCAAACATTAAAGACACAATAAATACATTCAATATTCAAAAACCAAACTGTCATTACTAAGTCACTGGCTGCTGAAAATACACTTTTAAACTTGTTCCAAGTTTCCATAAATAAGGATTCAAGTGCCCCAAAGCAAGTTCGTTGTTAATGTTTCTGTAGTTCCATATTTTCTCTTTAGCACAGTTTCAAGGAATTTAGGGGCATTTTCTTCCTAGATATTTCCTTTCTCAGTAATTCAGACAATCATTGATCTAATAATAAAGGGAAGCTATTGGAGACTCTGTATGCCAGATATTACTCATGCTTATTAAATTACATGCCCAAGGGAATATAAAAAAAAGCACATCAACAAAAATAGAATTTAGTTCTCATTGATTAAAACAATATGTGCCAAACAGTTCTTTTTATGGAAGAGGAGAAATAGCAATGTTTGTCAAGAAATCTAACCATTGAATGTAGGATATTATGGCCTTCATAGGTTTCAAGTATTCAATGAACCTTTCTTGATTATTAATTTGTATCAGGCATTTGTTGAGAATTACTAGCAGGACAGTAGGGTAACTGAACAAATAAGTTAAAACAACCATTACAGGCTGAGCACGGTAGCTCATGCCTGCAATCCCAACATTTTGGGAGGTCAAAGCAAGGGGATCACTTGAGGCCAGAAGACCAAGACCAACCTGGGCAATGTAGTAAGACTTCTCCACAAAAAATGTAAAAAGTTGGCTGGGTGCCGTGGCTCACACCTGTAATCCTAGCACTTCGGGAGGCCAAGGCAGGTGGATCACCTGAGGTCAAGAGTTCAAGACCAGCACGTCTCTACTAAAAATACAAAAAATTAGCCGAGCATGGTGGCGGGCACTTATAATCGCAGCTACTCGGGAGGCTGAAGCAGGAGAATTGCTTGAACCCGGGAGGCAGAGGTTGTGGTGAGCCAAGATTATGCAACTATACTCCAGCCTGAGTGACACAGTGAGACTCTGTCTCAAAAAAAAAAAAAAAAAAAAAAAAAAAAAAAAGGGTTATCAGGGCATGGTGGCACATGCCTGTAGTCTCAGCTACTCAGGAGGCTAAGGCAAAAGGATTGCTTGAGCCTAAGAATTTGAGACTGTAGTGAGCTATAATTGTGCACTGCACTCTAGCCTGGGAGAGACCTTGTCTCAAAATGCAAATGTGCACACATACACACACACACACTCATTGCCATGCACTTCAATAAGTGGAAGAGGCCAATAAGAAAAAGCAATTCAGCAAATAAGGAAGAAGAAGAGGCCTTAAAAGGAGAATGTGCAAAATGGCATATAGACATGAAAGAATGAGGTATTTAGGCAAGAATGCTGCAAATCCTGGGTGTGGAGGATACATATCTCAAACTGCCTATTTAACGTCTTCATGTGGATATCTAATAAGTATCTCACACTCAGTGCATGACAATTGAGCTCATTCTTCCACACCCTGCCCCTATCAGCTCCTCCCATGGCCTCGGTTCATGGCAAGTGCATCCTTCAACCAAATGCCTAGGAGACACTATTGACTCCTGTCTATAGTGACAGCCAATGTGTCAGCAAATCCTTGGGGCTCCACTGAATGGATCCAGAACCCAGCACATGTCAGCAACTCTGCAGCTTCCACCATGGTTCAAGTCCCCAATATCTCTTGTAGGGTTGCCCCACTTCAGTCTTGTCCTTGACATAGCAGATAGTGTGATCTGTTTGCATAGCAGATAGAGCGATCCATTGACACTGCAAGACAGATCATGCAATTCTCCAGCTCAAACCACCCCTCTAGTGGCCCCCATTCTACTCTGAGTAAAAACTAAAGTCCTCACACCATGGCCAACAAGGCCCTGCCTGACCTGGCATTTGCCCTCCCTAATTCACCTTCCTCCCTCTGCTCCTCCCTCTTGCCCTCTCCTCTGCATCCACACTGGCCTAGCTTTTCCTCTAGCCTCCCTCAGCCACTTGTTCCAGTCCCTACAGTCTCTATGCAATGATCCTTCCTGGTGTGCATCCCTGATCCTCCTCTATAAAATGGCAGTCTCCTCTTATACCTCGTCTCTTTTATTCTTGTCATATCACATATCATTATCAAGTACATTCCATATTCTGTGTGTTTATTTTGTTTATTATCTGCCACATATAACCCCATTCCCAGAATATAAACTCCAGAAGGGTATGGATTTTTGTCTGTTTCGTTCACTGCAGCATCCCCAGAACCTAGACTAGCACTCGGAATATTGTAGGTGTTCAAGAAATATTTGTAAAATTCATGAATGAATGAGAGAGGTCTGAATGGGGTCTAAAATGATGGAAGTTGAGGTTAAAGGACTACATAAGGGCCCAGCTCCTAAAGGTGTCGTGGTAAGAACTTTTGACTTCATCAGACAATAGAAAACTATGGGAGAAATATACAAGTAATATAAATACATACAATATAAAAATATATACACATCATAAATACTGCATGGAGTTGGGGAGGCAGAAAAATGAAAAGTTAAAAAATTATTTGCATTGACATTTGACTGTAATGATGGAGAAAATGACATGAATTCCACAGACATTGTAGAGTAGAATTCATGAAACTTAGTAGCTAAATTAATGAGGAAGGTGAAGGAGAACAATGACCCAAAGGTAACTCTGAGTTTCTAGCCTAGATGTTTAGACACGTATGGATGCCATTAAATGAAGTCAGAATGTTTGACCTCAGAGGAAGCTATAGAAGCCAACGGTAGTGTCTTCCAGGAGGAAATGCAAGCTGGTTGGCTTCCAGACATTTTAAATGATCTTATGCTGTGATCCATTTTAAAATCACGTGTGAGTGGTGTCTCACAGCAGATGGTGGACGTGCTATCTGTGGCGCATCATTCAGTTCCTTAAAGGCTCTGTCTGCATGATGCCAAGACATCTGGATGAAAATGAAGCATTCAGTACATCTTTCGTGTGTTTACGTGACACCATGCATCTTGAGATCGACGACATCTTTTGGTTTCTGTCAGGGTGTTTGATGTTTTGGAAATGTTGCTTTGGGCTCGTTGATGACATTCCACTTAAGAAATTTTCAAAATCACTACAAGTGTTAAGTATTTTAATATGGATTTAAATCTAAGCCTAGAAATATGGGGAGATAAAAATAAGCAATTCATACTTAGATTGAAGACACTTGGAACTTATTAGATACTACTACAAAATTATAGGCTAGAGTGCTTTAAGATAACAGAGAAATTTAATGAATGTAAAAGCAGTTCATACACTGCTAAACAGAAGAGAGGAAGAGAAATAAATAACAGCTAAGAAGATACTGACATAATACTTGCTAGCGTTGTATAACATATTAGAGTAAGAATCACAATTATTCAGGCTGAGTTTGTTCTATAAAGACATCCTAGGACATATGCTTTGAACACAGATAGACTTTATTTGAATACTACATGTAAGAATATTCTTAGTTTCTACAAAGAAATAGCTTCTTCCTGTTTATACTGAGCCATGTGATCCTCCCAATCTAGCTTTCATTTTGTAACTTTTGATAGAGGTCTGAACCTAAGAAATGTTTCACTCTTTTCTTTGTCCCATCACGAGAAAAATTCCAGTGCGATAAAATCGAGAAGCAGGTCCAATGATTATAGTCCTGCTGGTTGTCAGTACAGGCCTAGCAAGAGAAGCCAGATATCCAGGTTTTCCTATGAAATCTCCCTTTTGAAAAGGTTAACAAGCAAGTAAAACATGTTAAAGCTCTGTGCGGGCCAAGAGTAGACACAAAAACTGAACACATCTGTGGGCTTGAGTTTAAGTTGGAATGTGTTTTTGAGTTTGCAAAACTTAAGTCTCAAGTCTGTCCTCTAGCTTGAGTTCATAATGACCCAGTGACATAGGCGTTGTTATCATCTTCCTCTTCTAATATTGTAGTGATCTCAGAGAGAATGAAAGGCTTACTCAAATTTCATAAATCCAAGTCTTCTCCAATGTAAGCATCTCAACCCAAATCTTGATCTAGAATTTGAATATAGATTCATCTGGTCACTCGAGCCTACACACTATCTCAATTCTAGTGTCCACATTGGAAGCACTTTGCCATCAGGTAGTATTGTGAATCCAATTACTATGCAATGATTATATCCGTACTCAAAAAATAATATTGAATGGGGAAGGATAGGAGGGAAAGAGAATATAGGCAATGTTGTCTAGGCTTTTCTATTTAATTTAAATAAAAGAGAAACAGACTTCATTAAGTAAGATTAATAAGAAATCTCACTGGAACCTATTCTTCATTAGTATTTGTTATGGGTTGAATTGTGTCCCCCAAAAAGATGTTTGAAGTCCTAGCCCCTAGTATGTGACCTTATTGGAGACAGCGTGGTTGCAGATAGTTAGTTAAGATGGGGTCATACTGGATTACAGCAGGCCTTTCATTCAATATGTCTGCGGTGTGGTACACAAATTATCCCAATAATTGCACAAATGCCTTTAGTTAGACATTGATTTCACCTTGAGAGAGTGACCTCAGAGAGGGAGTGGTCAGCCTTGTTGACAGGTGCTAACTGGAAACTCATTCATCACTCCCAAGGTTACTCTTGAAGTACAGGCCTTTGGTCCCTATCCAAGGATGTACTGTTTGGTGTTTGGCAGTCACTCAAGTTCAGCCTAAAGCCTTGTAATGACAGGAATCAGTGACCTCATGAACTAGCTTGTTCTTTTTTAGTAGCCCTAATTATTAGGAAGTCATTTCATTGAGTAAGAATCTACCTTCTTATAACATCAACTTATTTGACACTATGATATCTTGCCCTCTGAAGCCACACAGGCTGAATTCATTGTCTCTTACATATGACAACTCATTTATTGGTTGAAAATAGTTATGCATTTTCTTTCACTTCTCTTCCCTGGGACAAACACTTTCTGTATCTTGACTCATTTCTTGTGCATCATGATTTCTGGGTTATTACGATCCATTTCAATGTGTAGGATCCAGAACTCAATCCTACTACCAAATTTGATCAGTGACTCAGAATGGACCATCAAATATTTCTTGTTTTGAATACTATGGAAGAGTTTAAACAATGTGTTAAGCACTAAGCTAGAGTTTTTGGCCATGAAAAACAGAATGTACAAAGCTCACCTCTTACTTCCAAAGTGTGATGGACTTGTCTAGAGCCTCTGAAGGAATTAAATGTCAATCAAAAGTCTCTCAGTGTATAGACTTTCAGTTCAGTGGTTCTCAAAACGTGGTTTGTAGATTACTGTGGAATCTCCAAGATCCTTTCACAGGATCTGTAAGATCAGAACTGTTCTCATAATAATACTAAGACATCATTTGCCTTTTGTTGCTGTGTTGATAATGGCACTAATGGTGCAAAAGCAATGATGGTGTTAAACTCCTGGAACATCGAACTAAGACATGGCACCAAATTGTATTAGTTGTCATAGTATTCCTCACTACCATGCACTTTCAATTAAGGAAATGCTAATTTTACTTAAGAATGTATTTGGCCAGGCACGGTGGCTCATGCCTGTAATCCCAGCACTTTGGGAGGCTGAGACGCGTGGATTACCTGAGATCAGGAGTTGGAAATCAGCCTGACCAACGTGGTGAAACCCCATCTCTACTAAAAAACAAAACAAAACAAAAAATTAGCCAGGTGTGGTGGCACATGCCTGTAATCCCAGCTTCTTGGAAGGCTGAGGCAGGAAAATCACTTGAACCCAGAAGACGGAAATTGCACCATTGCACTCTAGCCTGGGTAAGAAAAGCGAAACTCCATCTCAAAAAATAAATTACTTAATAAAGCATTAAGAATTATTAATGTTATTAAATCAACCCCTTGAGCACACATATCTTTAATATTTGTGGGATAAAGGGGAAAATACACATGAAGTTCTATTGCTTACCAAAATGTACTTGTTTGATTCTCAATGAAACGTACTTGTATGGTGATTTAGGTTGCAAGGTAAACATGCCACTTCTTAAAATGGAACAATTTTTTACTTGAAACAAATGACTCACATACAAATTGTGGTAATTTAGACTTGGATATTTTACAGATAGTTTCTCAAAAATGAGCAAAGTGGGTCAAGTAGATTACTTAGAGCACAACAGTGGACAATATTTGTTGCCAATAATATTTGAGGTTTCAAGTAAAAATTAGCATTTTAGGAAACTAATATCTGCCACTGTTAATTTTATAGTTTCCATACATAAAACTTTTCTACTTAGATCAGCAGTGATGTTAACTAATGAGATTTTTCAATGTTATGTAATGAAATGTGTCAACATTTAGAATGTTTTTGTAATGTAGTGAACAAATATTTTCCAAATGGCAAATTATGAAACAAAATTATGAACAGATTAAAGAGCCACTCAAGGTGCAAGATGTACCAGTGGGTTTTGTTGTAAAAAGATATAGAAAGTTTACTGATATAGTTTCAGATTTCACAAGTTATCTTTACAAAAGTACCCTTGCTCAGTTTGGGTATAGAATTTAAAAAGAATATTCTCAATTATCTGAAAGGCTATTCATATGAGTGTGAGGCTCAATTTTAAAAAAACATACCTTAGCCAAAATGGTGTGTTGTACATAACAGAGTGAGTGCAGAAGCTGATATTAGAATTCAACTATTTTTCTATTAAGCCAGACACTGAAGAAATTTGCTAATATGCAAAACAATGCCCATATTCTCAGTACATTTTTTGTTTTGTAAAATACAGTTATTCTTTATGAAATATGTTGCCTATATTAACATGTAATGGGTTCGTTATTATAACTTTAAAATGAACTAATATTGTAAAATTTTTTCAGTTTTAATTTCTTTTTTTTGAGACGGAGTTTCGCTCTTGTCACCCAGGCTGGAGTGCAATTGCATGGTATCTGCTCACTGCAACTTCCGCCTCCCAGGTTCCAGTGATTCTCTTGCCTAAGGTTCAAGAGTAGCTGAGATTACAGGCACCCACAACTATGCCTGATTAATTTTTGTAATTTTAGTACAGACGCCGTTTCACCAGGTTGGCAAGGCTGGTCTCAAACTCCTGACCTCAGGTGATTCATTCACCTCGGCCTCCCAAAGTTTTGGGATTACAGGCATGAGCCACCCGGCCCAGTTTTAATTTCTAATACAGTAAATATAGGTAGTTATAACCTACATAAACAAGCTCTTTGGTACCCTCAATAATTTTTAAGAGTGTTAAGGGGTCCTGAAACCAAAACATTTTGAGAAATGACCATTTTAGGTAACTGAGTTTTCTAGGAAATAGAGGATTACAGGAATATCTGTAGTGCTTTGTCATTGGTAAGATTACATTTCTTTCTAATCAGTATGTGTCTTTCAATGAAATCAAATGGGTCTCTAATAAATGTTTGTTGTAACTATTCTAAAATAATCATAGGTGACACCTAATGAATATTGACTATGCAACAGTCTCTGTGCAGGACAGAAAGGATATAGCAGCACTCAGACACTGTCCCTGGTTGGTGGAGCTTAGAGTAATGGAAAAGACAGACATTCACTGAGAATCTACTGGGTGGGAGTATGAGTCAGCACTCTGTTCAGGATGCTAGAAGGCATCCTAGTTCCCCCTGATCCGAGGACTAACACTGGAAACCTGAGAAGAGAAAGGGTTTGAGATATCTTTGGTGGGATTTGGGGACGTGACTTGTGATTAATTAGATATAAACATTAAGGAAAAGAGGAAGGATTGAAGGATTACTAAGCTTGGTGGTTTAAATAAGTTCATTCAATTTTCAATTCAACAAGTCTTTGTTAAGTGCCTACTATATGCCAGATATTCTAAGTGTTGAGAGAACAGTGCTCAGCAATAAAATGCAGGTTAGTGGGACTGGGATGGCCTGGTGAGGGGAGGGGGCAGATCATCAAACAATTGATCAATTAGTCAATAACTTGTTAAGGGATGACTACCATTGCAAAACATTAAAATAGGCAGATATAAGAGAGAAGGACTGGGAGGCCACTTTGGATTGGGTTAGGGAAGCTCGTCTGAGGAGAAAACATTTAAATTTAATTTTGAACAACAGGAATCAGCCAACCATGCAAAATAGGAAAAAGAATGTTACAGGAAGAGCTACTAATTGATGAAACTCTTTGAGGTAGAAATGAGCTCCCTGAGATGAGAAACAGAGCTGCCATATTTAATGAATAAAAATCAAGGCACCTGGTTAATTTTGAACTTCAGAGAAGCAACATTTTTTTTTTCATATGAGTATGTCTGATGCACTATTTTGGGACATGCTATACTAAGAAAATAAAACTTTGTTGTTTATCTGAAATACAAATTTAAGAGTATGCAGAAAATTCCACAGAACAAATAAAAATTCTTGGAACTAACAAGTAATTACATCCTTAGTACAAGATACAAGGCTGATATACAAAAATTAGTTGATTTTCTATGTACTAGCAATGGACAATTGGAACTTGAAATTTAAAGCACACCACCATTTACATTAGCACCAGAAAAGGAAATACTTAGGCATATGCAAATGTAACAAAATACGTACAAGATCTATATGAGGAAGACAACAAAATTCTGATTAAAGAAATAAAAAATATCCAAATAAATGGAGTGATAGTCCATGTTTTTGGATAGTAAGTCTCAATATTGTTACGATATCATTTCCAATATGTTCTACAGATTCGATGCAATCTCAATCATAATCTCAGAAAGTTATTTTGAAGCACTGACAAACTTTTTCTAAAGTTTATCTGGAGAGGCAAAAGACCCAGAATAGCCAACTCAGTATTGAAGTAGAAAATCCAACTTAGAGGACTGACACGACCCAACTTGATTATAAAGCTACATTAATCAAGACAGTATGGTTTTGACAAATGAGTAGATGAATAGGTCAACAGGGCACAATGGAGAGACCAGAAATAGACCCACATAAATATAGTTAACTAATCTTTGACAAAGGAGCAAAAGCAATGCAATGAAGAGAGTATAGTTTTTCAACAAATAGTGCTAAAATAATTGCGCATTCACATGCAAAAAGAAAAAACAACAAATCTAGACCACAGACCTTACACTCTTAAAAAAATTAACTCTAAATTGATCATAGTCCTAACAATGAAACCATAGAACCTAAACCATAAAACTATAAAACTTCTAGAAGAAAACCTATGAGAAAATCTAAGTAACCTTGCATTGTTGATTAAAATTAAAAATATATTTTCTGTGAAACATATTGTTAAGAGAATGAAAAGACAAGACACATACTGGAGGAAAGTGTTTATAAAACATATATCTAATAAATAAATTGAATCCAAAATATACAAAAAAGTCTTAAAACTTAACAATAAGAAACCAAACAATTTATTTAAAAGTGAGTAAATGATCTAAATGGCAACTCATTAAGGAAGATTTACAGATGGCAAATTGCATAGGAAAAGATGCTCAATGTCATGTCATCAGGGAATTGCAAATTAAAACAAACTGTATACCTATTAGAATGGTTAAAATCCAAAATCCTGGCAGCACCAAATGCTGGTGGAGATGTGTAGTAACAGGAACTCTGATTCATTGCTGGTGGGAATACAAAGTGGTACGGCCACTTCGCAAGATATTTTGACAGTTTTTTACAAAGCTAAACATAGTCTTACCATATGATCTGGCACTCACACTCCTGGCTATTTACCCAAATGAATTGAAAACTTATGTCCATACAAAAACCTGCTGCTGTGGTTTGCATGTTTGTTCCTTCCCAAACTCATGTTGAAATAGGATTGCCATTGTACAGTATTAACAGGTGAGACTTTTAAGAGGCGATTAGGTCATGAGGGCTCTGCCCTCATGAATGGATTAATGTGGCTATTTTTGGTGCAGTTTTGTTATTATAGGAGTGGGTTCTTTATAAAAGGACCTCCAAAGGAAAAAAAGAATGAGTTTACCCCACTTTGTCTCTCTCTCTTTTTGCTCTTCCACCATCTGATGTCTTCCACCATATAATGATGCAGCAAGAGGGTCCTTGCAAGATGCTTTCACCTTGATATTGGACTTCCCAGCCTCCAGAGCTGTGAGCCAATAAACTTGTTTGTTATAAATTACCCAGTTTCAGGTATTCTGTTACAGCATCAAAAGCAGATACCTGCTCATGAATGTTTATAGCAGCTTTATTCATAATTTCCAAAACATGGAAGAAAAAGATGTCCTTTGATAGGTGAATGGATAAACAAACTGTGATTTGTTCATATAATGGAATATTGTTCAACAACAAGAAATGAACTGTTAAGCCATAAAAAGACATAGAGAAACCTTCAAAGCATATTGTTAAGAAAAAAACACCAGTCTAGAAAGGCTACATACTGTGTAATTCCAACTACAAGACATTCTGGGAAAAGCAAAACTATAGAGACAGAAAAATGATCAGTGGTTGCCAGGGATCGATGGAGAGTGAGAAGGGAGTTGAATGACTAGAGTGTGGGGAATTTTTAGGGCAGTGAAACTATGCTGCATGATACTGTAATCTCCTAAGAAGATAAACGAACAGCTGATAAGCACATCATTACACATTTGCCAATGCTCTTAGAATTGTACAACATAAAGAATGAACCCTGATGTAAATTATGGACTTTAGTTAACAGTAACATATCCATATTGGTTCATCAGTTGTAACGAATGTACGACACTAATGCCAAATTCTAACAATAAGGGAAACTGTATATGGATTGGGGAGGGTAAATAGGAACTCTCTGTAGTTTCTGCTCCGTTTTTCTATAAACCAAAAACTGTTGTAAAAATAAAAGTCAATTAACTGAAAAAAAAATTTAAAGAGAATTCTTATCTGGCAACCCCAGGAACAGAAAGGCCACTGTGGCTATACTTGGTGGGTGAATGGAAAGGGGAATGGAATGAGTTTAAAGAAGTTGAGACAGGCCACATTATAGGAACTTTGAAAGCCCCAGGAAGGTTTTGATTTCTTTCTTTATGTAATGAAATGCCTCTGAAAAGATCAGTATTTTAAAAATTCTGTTTGGCTGCTGTAGGGGGAATAGATGGTTCCTACAGTGGAAGCCAGGAGTTTACAAGGTTATTGGTTCAGCCCAAGCAAAAGCTAATGTGAGCTAATGGTAGCAGAGGAGGTAGAAAGCAGTGATCACATTTCCAAAGTAAAGGCAGAAACTACAGTTTTATGTTGGGACTGGGGGTGGAGACTGAGTAAAAGAGAAGAATTCAGCCAAGCACGGTGGCTCAGACCTGTAATCCTAGCGCTTTGGGAGGCCTAGCTGGGTGGATCACCTGAGATCAGGAGTTCAAGATCAGCCTGGCCAACATGGTAAAACCGCATCTCTACTAAAAATACAAAAATTAGCCCAGCATGGTGGCAGGCGACTATAATCCCAGCTACTTGGGAGGCTGAGGCAGGAGAATAGCTTGAACCCAGGAGGTGGTGGTTGTAGTGAGCCAAGATTCTGCCACTGCACTCCAGCCTGGGCAACAAGAGCAAAACTCTGTCTCAAAAAAAAAAAAAAAAGAAAGAAAGAAAGAAAAAGAAAAATCCAATACAGCAATCAAAGTTTTGCCCAAGCAATTGGGTGTCTTGTAGTACCAATATATTGTTTATTATACCAACAGATATAATAAACAATAAGTAAAAAAGTAAAGAGTTATTTTTGTCCTTGTTAAGTTTGAGATGCCTGTTAAACATCCAAGTGGAGATCTCAATTTTACTCAACTAGGAAATGGTGTTACTGACTTATATAGCAAACAATGGCAAGGGAGCAGTTTGCATGGGGAAAGGTTATAAATGGGGTTTTCACCTGTTGAAATTGAGATGCTTGTGAGAGACCTGAATAGATGTGTTGCATAGGCAGTTGGGTATCTTAGCCTAAAACTATGAAGAGAAATCTGACCTGGATATAGCATTTGGTAGTTGCTGGCATATCAGACACAGTTTGGAGCTATGGGATTGAATGAGGTGGCCTCTTGAGGAGTATATACCTTGTCATTATTTCTACACCAGAATGGCATGGAGCAGGGATAAGCATTCTCTCAAGGCTGGCTGTTTCTCACCCGGGTCTTCTCTCTTTCAGATACTCAAATTGTAAAAAAGATTTCACTGGGCACTCTTCTTCTGGAGGATGGAGATGGGGGCAGAGCACATGGTCCTTATACTACCTCTAATTTTATTCTTCCTCTCCTTTCTCCCTCCCTGCTCCAATCTTAGATCTATTTAATAAATCAGGGGGGTGGGAAGGGGCTTGTTCTATATAGTCACCATCCCTTTGTGCCACATCATCACTGAATAAAACTTGAAACTTGCTTTATTTCTAACAACTACTTTTCCTGGGGAAAGTGTTGCTCTGTGTCATGTAGTGTAAGTCAAGTTAGAGTAGGAAACAAATAGAAAAAGCTGGTTAAAAACAAAAATGTAATTTCATGCACTTGTTCCTTACTGCGGGTCCCTTCTCTATTCTGTAGGTGTATTTATTTCCATTTCCTTACGTAGCAATCCAGTTTAATTTTCAGTACACTGGCAGAATTTCATTTTCAAGAACCTTCCCAGAAGTTCTAAGGTAAAGATTCTCTAGGAATGAGATAATTGTAGGGAGGCAAAATTTGATTTTGTAAAATCACTTATGCTTTTATAAAAATCTTAACCTGGACAGTTATCTGGAGATATATATATAAAAGATATATATATATATAAGATATATATATATATAAAAGATACATAATGTAGCCAGGCACACTGCTGTGTGCCTATAGTCCCAGCTACTAGGGAGGCTGAGGTGGGAGGATCATTTGAGCCCAGGAGTTTGAGGTCAGCCTGGAAAACATAGTGAGACCCAATCTGTTAAAAAAAAAATTTTGTTTTTCTCTAATGACCAGTGATGATAACCTTTTTTTCTTTTTTTTTTTTAATTTTTTGAAAGAAAGAAAAAGAGAGGAAAGAAAGTGAGAGTGAAAGAAAGAAAAAGAATGTATGAGAGAAAGAAAGAGGAAGAAAAAGAGGGAGAGAGAACAGGATTCTTGTTCTACTGCCCAGGCT